>CAUZXH010000367.1:0-19961 GCA_963584085.1 Pyrausta aurata
AACCCGCGACGGCCGGCGTAATAGTCAGGAGCGCTAACCGATACACCGAACGCGTCGTCAAAAATTTAATATAAATCAATTATTTAATCAATTTAAAGTCGATTCTTAAACTACGGTGTAGAAGACAAAAGGGAAACCACCGCAATGTCTTCCCTAATTCTGAATTTTGGAAAAAAAACTGCAAAGACAACAGCCTGGCTTTTAAATTTAATCATCATTTATTCCATAATACCTTTTTTACAAACACCTGAAAGAAATTGTTGAATAGTTGTCATAGCTACATAATTTACGATTTATTGTTACCACAATTATTTTATGGTTACAAAAACATCTCGCGATTTGTCTTATCAAAAATGATTTCCAATAAAAATCTAAATCATTTCATATACCTCAAAGGCCTAAGCGAAGTGGCATACAGATCGTTGCAGATGGCTATAACGGGTCGTTTCAGCGGCTGCGACTTGGCTTTCTTCTTTCCCTCTGTGCCAGTCGCAGTGCACCACTTGACTAGCAACTCCACTGTGGGTAACGGCGCTCCATCGATTTCATCTGGAAATACCCAGTAAGTTGTTACTACTACGTATAGAGAAGCAAGACAAGATAATGACGTTTTCTTTGAAATTTGAATTTCGAATTATGAATCCGTAGTACTAATTTGTTCGTGATGTCAGTTAGGGTTTCCGATTTCTCGAGGTTTTTTAGTTCTCGGGTGTCGAGACTTCTCGAGCCTGATTTCTCGGGTCCTCTCGGGTTGTCGAGAAAAAATAAAATACGTCTAAATTTTTGTTTAATTAATAAAAAGAGTCTTTAATTTAACTGTGTTTATTTTACATGAAAAAAATCAACATAATTTGTAACAAAAAAAACAAGTTCTCAATAAAAAATCAGCTCAAAACAAAATTGCTAACTAAAACAATCATACATACTTCTTCTCCTTATCATAACTAATCTCATCTCACTAATCTGTAATAAAAAACAAAATCTCTGTTAACAATCAGCTTAAAACAAACATCTTAACTAAAAACAATCATACTTCTTCTTATTATAACTAATTATTCACATACCTAACTAATTTTAACTACATCATACATAACTAATTTTAACATACCTATTCATTTTAAACAAAAATATTATTTTGGTAATACAAAAGTACTTACAAAACAAAACAAACACTTGAACTATTTAAATAAATAATAACAATACTTACTTACCTGTTTGTTCTGCGATTCTATTACTCGTGCGTCACTAAATAGTAAATACACTCACTATGCTGGGTTTATGATCCGACCGATCCGAACACGGCGGGAGTTGAAACACGAATGAACAAAATACAACTGGGGCCGCGTCGCGCTTGCGTTTGTCGGCAAAAACAAAGGATACCGACAGACACGAGCCGTGCTGTCAAAGGATGCCGCTGCCGCCTCGCATTTACAAAGAAAGCTAAGCGTAAAAATGTTTATTTAAACTTCTCGATGTCTCGACTTTTCTCGAGCTGAATTTCCCGGGTACGAGACCGACCGATTTCCCGGGAATTCCCGGGACGAGAATTCCCGGGAACAAACCCTATGTCAGTTCCATACGCTAGTAATAGTAGTTCAGTGGAAATATATATAAAATCGGTGTTTATTAAAGGCATCCGGTATCAGTCAACCACTAGTTTGGTATAGACGTCAGTTTGCTTATCTCTGTCCAAGAGATTCTTGTTTTGAGTCCCGAGTCAGGCGATATTTTTTTTCTGAGTTTTCTATCTTGGAATGACTAACGAGCAGCTTGTATAAAACCTACCAGACAAAAAACGTGCGGGAACTAAGCCATTGATGCAACGCCTGATCTCTCTCGTCATGCTAGATTACCTTGTTACCGGGCTATAAGAGTGAAAGAAGAGTTTGCTTGTACTTGCACAAAAATTTATTTATTTATTTATTACACTTCATGCACAAACAAAAGGTACATATGGCGGACTTAATGCTAAAAGCATTCTCTACCAGTCAACCATTGGTCTATACAGAGAAAATACAGGCATAAAACATTATACTTGTTTATTGGCTGGTGATGTCTTTTATAAAGTGTTTTGCCACTGTTAATCACACGATCCATCTGCCTAAAAATTTTCAACTGTGTAATGCTGATATGTCGTTTCAGAATAAAGTGGCTGTAACGGCTATCCGTTTTTTGCCATTTGGCTACGGAACCCTAAAAAAAAGTTTATAAGAAGTTAGTAGCCGTCGCAAAATATATTTTATTCAGAAGCATTACCTAATATAAGACAGTTGGGTCTCTTCTCAGCGTCGATCACGGATCGCATGAGCGTGGCGCTTTGTAGCGCGTTGCGGAACGCGTCCGTACTGCGCTCGTCTGACGCGTTCAGCTCTACCGGTCTGTAGCCTGAAACACAACACATGTACGGTCATTCACCATAGCAATTTCAACAAACAAAAAGCAAAATGTTATAATCATCTTTCGAAATGAACGTCATGTGTGACCTCAGACTTAAATAATAAATAAATATGCACCGTATCGTGGTAAGGAATTGTCTACCTTGTGTTACGAAGTACCAGACAACGATTATGACGGGGGCGCCTCCCATAAATACTTAAATACATATAACATCCATGACTCAGGTACAAATGTTCATGCTCATCACACAAACATTTGCCCCTTGCGGGATTCGAACCCGCGACGGCCAGCGTAATAGGCAGGAGCGCTAACCAATACACAAAACGCGTCGTCTTGCAAATAGCGTGCGCGTTAAAAAATTAAAAGAGAAGAATCAATATCTATACTAATATTATAAATCTAAAGAGATTGTTTGTATGCGCTAATCACGGAAACTACTGGACCGATTTAAAAAAAAAAATGTTGGATTGCTTATTTATTGGCGAAGGCTTTAGGCTATAAAACGTCACGCTGCGACGGGAGGGGAGGGAGCAAACACAAAACGCGCGGACGGAGTTGCAGGGTCCTCTGGTAAGCAATTTAATATAATTTGCGGTGCCCCTACGAGGTGTCATGTGTGCAATGTACTTTTAATGGTAATAACACCTGTATTTTACTGCCTCGGTGGCGCAGCGGTGAGAGGGTCGCATTTATAAGTGACGGCTGCGCCAGAGGTCCCGGGTTCGATTCCCGGGTCGGGGCAAAAATATGTACCTATGTTTTTCTGTTCAGAAATTCTCAGGTGGCTCGGAGTTTGGAAGTTGGCGGTGTTTCACCCCCGTGCCTCGGAAAGCACGTTGCGCCGTTGGTCCTGCGCCTGATCTCTCTCCGGTCGTGTCAGATTGCCGTCCCATCGGGCTATGAGAGTGAAAGGAATAGAGAGTGCACCTGTGTTTGCGCAGACACTTGTGCACTATAATATGTCCCGCGCAGTCGGTTAGTCGTTGTGACTGGCCACCGTAGTCGAAATCGGCTAAGGGGGACTATTATTATTTTACCATGTGACAAGCAAATAAATAAATTCTAAATTCTAAGTAATATAAGCTTACCAGCTATCCTAGCCAACAGATGTGCCAGCGTGGTCTTCCCAACTCCCGGAGGTCCACAAAGCAATGCCACCTTATGGTGGGGTCTGCCATCCTCATCCACTTCTGGACCAACCTCCTTCTTGCCTTTCCATTTGTTCGTCAGTTGGAACTGGCCGGTACGCTTGCTGAAACTGCTCCTTTGTTGTGGTTCCGATGTCTTTACTTCTTTTTTGAACACAATCTGGAAATTATAGATGTAGCAACTGAGTATTTTAAGGAAAAACTTAAAATACACCATATCTTACTTACATCTAAACAAATTAGTTCAGTTCCATAACTACAGCCTTCTATTTTATGTTTACACCTGCAGATCTAAGATGAGCGCCTCTATAGTTTAACACGGTAATCGATTTTAAAACGTACTTTTTATCATATCTCAAAAGGTTTTTACTAACTTAAATGTACTTATATCTTTTTAAAAGCTACTAGCTTTGACTTACAATTTCAAAAAATGCTAGAAACAATGTCGTTTAGGAAATAAAGATTAGTTTATCGACGCGATAAACGATAAAGGAGCGTGCATGTTAGGCCTACTGTATACTGAACCTAGCACCTGTAGAAATAATGCTTCCTAGAAAAGGTACAGAGCATATATTATTTTAGGCATTTTGGATTAACTTCCAGTGCCTTTATAGGGTGAGGAGAGCAATAAAAGGATTACAACAATAGGGTCATAGAATAGTTTGTAGAGGAACTTATCAGTTACTTATAAAGCTAAAGTTTGTTTGTTTGAACGTGTTAATATCAGGAACTAATGGAACAATTGAAAAAACTTTTTGTGATAGTTAGCTTATTAACTGGGAAAGGCTATAAAACATCACGCTGCGACAGGAGGGGAGGAAGCAAAGGACGCCCGGACGCAGTCGCGGGGGACCGTTAGTAAACAAATAAATACCAACTTTGTCCCACAAATGCAGCCAGTGTAGCAAGGCCCTATTGACTGGTTCTTCACTCAGCAGATCCAAGTATGAGTGTGGTCGGTACTTTTCAACCCAGAGGCTGTTGCCATTGATGTCTGATGATACATCTGGAAGGGGTTCTTGTGACTGCCTGAGTATTGCTTCTTCTTGTTTCTTTTCTAACTGTAAAAATGTAGAAACAATAAGTATTATCTTAATTTTTTTTTTAAAAGTGATGAAATCTTAAAAAGATGATTGAATTCTAATTATTATGATTGACCTGACACCAACCACTTTAACAAATGCTTTTGAATACTTTAACAAATACACAGACAATATTATTCTTATGGTATTTGTACAACCATCTTGTGGATAAGAGAATTATGAGGATTATTATTTATTTTATTGCTTCAAAAGCACCCTAAACTCCAGTCACCTTGCTAGTCCAACAATGAAAACAATCTTTTTGTTACTTTTAAAATACTTTTAGTATTTAATTTGAAAGATCTCAGTGATGAACAATGAATTAGCTATGTATGTTGTAAGTTTTGTGTTCATCATGTTTTAAAATAAATATTTTCGCTAACAAGGAACGTCAAGATTGTTTACAATGTTGGACTAGCAAAGATGAATGAACTTTAGATACCTTTTTAATAGGCAATTTATGACTGCCTCGGTGGCGCAGCGGAAAGAGGGTCGCATTTTAAAGGGACGGCTGTGCCAGAGGTCTGGGGTTCGATTGGGTCGGGCCAAAAATTTGTACCTGGGTTTTTCTGTTCAGGAATTTTCAGGAAAACCCGGAATTTGGAAGTTGGCGGTGTTTCACCCCCGCGCCTCGGAAAGCACGTAAAGCCGTTGGTGCTGCGCCTGATCTCTCTCCGGTCGTGTCAGATTGCTGTCCCATCGGGCTATGAGAGTGAAAGGAATAGAGAGTGCACCTGTGTTTGCGCACACACTTGTGCACTTTAATAAATGTCCCGCGCATATGTTGTAACCGTAGTCGAAAACGGCTAGGGGGACTATTATTAATTAGGTATCAAAAAGCAATTACAGTATGTGTCATCTGACCTCCACACAAAGGGTAACCATAAGACTTACAATCTTCCTAGCCTCCTCCCATGTCTTGGCGTACATAGAGTGCAGCGATGGCTGTTCTGCTGCTCCATCCAAGGACTGATCCCAGGAGCTCTCAGACTCCAGTCTCACGTACACTCTATCCCCATCTGAGTTAGTGAGAGCCATAAATGGCCACCTGTACGGAGATAACATAATAATATAAGGAGGGATTTAAGCTTCAACAATCTGAATGGATATTGAACAACACTATATTGCTTCATTACAGTTTAGTGAGCCACCTAATTCCACAATTTATTTACCCAGTTACAGGGGTTAGTGATTATCACAGTATCATTAAATACTTTCAAAACTGTTATTTTCTTTGGGTCTTTATTGCAATGCAACATAAAATTTTAAAATCTTAAATGTTTTTCTTTCATCTATGCTCAAAATAGAAGATTTTTTCTTATATTTTATTTAATATATCACATCAGAATTGCAAGTAGAAAGCAAAAGTATGATATTTAAACTCATACTAACCTTGGAATATCTAAAGACAGATTGTTTTTAGTATCAAACAATGGCTTAGCCTCAGCTTGTGCTCTAGAGGGCTCTAAAAGAAGCTGCCTAAGACGTCTGCTCTCCAAAATTTTGTTGATTAGATCTATGTCATTTTCTTCATCAGTCTTCTGTTTCTTGCTTGGCATTTCTACATTATCAAAGTCTATATCACCGATGTCACCGAACAAGTCCTCAGCAGTTCGCTTGTTGGAACTTACAGGGGTTAACAACTCTTCAACAGGTTGCAAGCTTTGAGAGAAAGAAAACTGAGAGTTGTTTGTTGTAGGAGCTAAACAACTGTTTGTTGTGGGGTCTTTATCAGCTATCGGATTCGCTGATGTTACTGGACTACTCTTTGGGGCAGGACTTGAGAAATCTAAGCTCCTTTTCGCTGGCATTGGCTTCTTTTTGACGACATTTGGCTCTGAAAGCAATGTGGGTAAAACATAGATAAAGCACATTTCTGAGCTGAAATCACTATAGATTACACCAATGAGATGTTTACCTAGGTGGTCATCTTGTTCTTGGAGTAATTCCAGATCGTCTGCGTACATGAGCTCATATTCCTCATCCGGATCGGGGTAATCACACATTTTAAGATATTTTTATGTTGCACATAAACTTGAACTAGCGAATATGATTGTAATTATCGCTTAAGGCTACTAGGTTCGCGATTAATCGGTTTTAATTGTTAAATACGATTTAATGTCATCAAAAAACTATTAAAACCGACGATGCTAAAAAACGTAAACATAACCTCAAAAAGCAGCTGTCAAACTTATAATAGTATTCCTCTATGTCAAACTTATTGCTGTCAATGTCAGTGTCAGACAATGGCGCGAAAATATTGTATACGTTCAGAAATCATCAATCTAAAAACTTTGTTATTTGCCGAAAAACAATGTGTCGCAGGTTTTAATTAAACTTTCTTTAATCAAGACTTGAAATATTGATAATCTAGCTTATCTTCGCATCAAAAAAAGAAAGTATTTAAGAGTAGGTACTTTTTCTCTAGGTACCTAGCAATTTACAAATCCAGCTTGTATGTTTTCTTATCACATTATTTTTAGGTATAGGTATTCGTATTTGGGCAATTCATATTCAAAACAATTGGTACCTCTTCAATGTTCATTAAATTTATATTTATTTTACCCAGCATTCTTGATTTATACCTAGGTAACTAATGTAAAAATAAATATTTACCCAACGGCTGGGTTTTACCGTATAATATGTAGAATACCTATAGGTACACAAAAGAGATTTTTTTTATTTAATACCTGGTATTTTTTTTATTAAAGCTTTATTTAGTTAGCGGAAATAAAACTACAAATTGTATATACGAAAGTTTTTTTTTTTAATAATTGGGTATATTTACAATAGATTAATTAACAAACGTGAGTTACATGAATAATGTTAGAAGAGGTATCCGACGTACCCTTGTATGCACATTCACACTCAATATCAAATACACTAAATATCAGAGATCTTTGGGACCGGACTTATGTCTAGGTGATCAGTAACTGGAATGTAAGCCTGTTTTGAAAACTATAAATTTAATAAAAACTAAAGTTTATAAAATAACAAGTCAAAAGCAACAATATTAACCAACTTGCAAAAAGCGACTAGCTACTTACTCAGTGGGTAAACAATTTAAATGCATTTTTAGTAAGTACATAATTAGGTTCTAGACAAAGTGTTAGTTACACAGACGGCATCGAAATTTTAGATTATCTAAATCGAACCAAACTTTGAAGTTGAATTTATTGCCTTAAACATCCTAACCACCTTAATTACGACTTATATTATTACAACAATCATTGTGATAAAGTAATTAACAAAACATAATGTGTATCACAAACAAAAAATGACAATTAACATCACAGACATCTACATTACCTAACCATAAATGACTGGAACGTTTTAGTGAGATTCCTTTTATATCATAAATACTTACACCTGCAAATTCACTTGACTAAACATTTCACATTTAATGGCACTCGGGTCCTAAATCAAAAAACACCATCGCACTCGGTGCACACTTATTAAATTAGCATCCAATCCCACCATGATCGCCACAAAACTTTGTTTTTTTTTAAATATTTTTTAAGTAAGTACTTACCTACTTATTTTCTTTATATTAAGCTTTGATGAACGATTAAAACTTATTAAGTTATGGAATATTTATCTTAGATAGTAAACCACTTCTGGACAGTGAGCTGTTACTACTACGTATAGAGACGCTATGCCAAGCAAAAAATGTGCGCATTTTTTGGACGTGAACTGTCAACAGAATGACGTATTCCATAAATTTTGAATTTTGAATATGAAACCGCAGAAGTGACACAGACTTTGTGCCTACCTAACTTAATTGTATTGAATGAATATAATTTTATCAAAACGTTTTAATCGTTACTTACTTTGATCAATAGTTATTTAAAAGAGCTAAATAAATAAAAGTTTAGTAAATAAAAATCTGTAGGTCAAAACCTCGAATGATATTTACTATTTTTTTATCATGATTTTTATCATTTTAATTTTTCATACGAGATATTTCTAGAAAAATATAACTACCAATGCAAAACACCTTAAAAGAAATATCACAACATCGCATTGTCTAACCTCTATTTATTACCAACCTACTTTTCCATTCTGTGCGTGTCACTTTTTATAATCTTTGATTTTCATGTAAAATGGCGGCAATTTCATGCCAAAAATTTATAACATTTTGAAAAATCTTTACGCTGGTTTAAGCTAACATTTTAATTTCCTACCGATGGTAAGTGACGCCGGTATCGTTTATATTCCTGTTGGTTTTATTTTCGCATGTTTTTAAAACGCATGATGGCTTTTTTGTCAAATTAATTGACCAAATGTCACATTGGTTAACGCTACGAGCGGGAGTGAGTGACTGTGATACCGCGCATGCTTTGATGGTCTGTGACCATCAACTCATCGGGCACGAGGTTCCTTATGGATGTCATTTCCATACGTAGTAATAGTAGTTCAATGCTTCTGGAGCCCTATTTTTTAATCACTCGCGTCAATATTACGAGTGATTTTCGTTCGTAAACGAGTTTTTTTCTTTGACTTTTAATTCATCTTCGAACGAAAATCACTCGCCATCTTGAAGCGAGTCAAAAATAAAGCTCCTGGGCAAAATTCTGATAGAGCTTTTTTCAATTTCAATTTCTTTAGGCAGTTACATAGACGATAGCAATCAGGTATCTTTCCAGATACGGGGAAAGGAAACAGCTAAATAGGAAATGGCTTAGAAGGTGGTATGCGACAAAATTACCGATCAATTACGTGTCATGGTAGTGCGTGACTTCATTCACTGTCGATAGCCGAAAATTAATACTGTGTAATAATACCTAGAATCTCTTTTCTAATAAAAAGCATTTACGAATATGACCTGTTTAAATTACCTTCTGCTTCCGAAGAACACATAACTTATTTAAAGTGCCTTTGGCTACATATTTCAATCGTCTAAAATCAACAATGTGTCAACCTCTTCCGTACCCCGAGTGCCGACCATCCATTTCTCTAAACTATGCTATATACTTAAAATGTAATTATTTATTCGATATTACTGTACAAAACGCTTATTCATTCGCAAAATTTGTCCTATTAGTTATTATTATATGCATTCCGTTTTAGCCGGTCAATTTATTACGTACACTTCCAACGAAGGGCTTACCGGTTAATTTTATTTGGTTATCGCTTATTGCACCCTCCCGCCTGACTGACATTTTGCTAATATCATCTAACTATATGGCAATACGATCATTTCACTACTACGAAACTCTTAACCTACCTAACCGCTCTGTCTATTTGACTAATACCGCCGTAATAAGAAAATAACCTGACAACAATCTACAACATCGTGACAGACACAAATGTGCGGCGTGAACTAACCAACGCGGTACCACGAGTGTACCGGGGGTAAGATGCACTTGGTCACTAGAGGTATAATGTTGGCTTAGAAACGCCACATCTATATCCTTTTGACTATTCAGCATAGGTTTGCTCTTGATGACCTATGGTAATCGTGGCTTCTGATAGAGCAAGCTTACTCAGGATCTTTATTTATGATGCATGACCAGAGAGCTATATTTTTGCAACCAGATTCACTGGACATCGTTGTTGGGCAAACTAAGTGCTTAATTGTCTGTCAGTCAAGTGAGTGAATATTCTTGTATAAGGGAGTTTGTGACTAGATGAATAGGTTACTCAAAATGTGACGTTTCTAAGCTTGGCTACCACTGACCATATGGCGAGAGGAAGCAAAACATCCCCATCCTACGGAATATGTTCAGTTATCAAACTTGAAACCTTCCGAAACACTATAAAACGTATTTAGGGCTGAATATCAAACACCAACTGAACTACTATATGGAATTCCTCGTCTTATCACGTCCTATCTAAATATTGACGGAAATCTGTATCAGCTTGATAACAGATTGCTGGGTCGTTCCCCATATTGGTACTTAAAAATTTTCATCGCTTTCGTTATAACTTTGCATTTCCTCCTGACTGCCAAGCTCCTCGACAATCGTCAAGTCTGTGATCGTTTAATTGATGGTCATTGAGCAAATTGATTTAATTTCTATATTTATATCAACTCTAACGTAGGCACCAGCGTTAAGGTCAAGTCAAGCTGGCAGAAGTAAATAGGAATAGATAGTAAAACTTTGAACGAGAAATCATCTCAAGCATTCTAATTCGATCATAAAACTATCATGAATTTTCAAACAGAGTTTTTAAGTAATTTTATCAAAATATCTGTCGGTAAGAACAGTCGTTAAATCTAAAATAGTTCTGTTAATTTTGAAAGCTTAAGGCCTCATCTATGGAAGTTAACAATTCAGATGTCTAGATACTAAAATAACCATCCAATTCCCATCTACTCGATTTTTGGTCGTCCAAAAATAGCTCAACCTGTAGCTGTCTAGATCACTAGAATGAGGATTGATAGAGGGCTCCAGTCATGTAGAGCCGACATCAGACCCTGCTGGGACGGTCGGTGAGGGCTAGCCGGAGGACCGCCACCTCCGTGTGTCAGGCAGCAGTAAGCGCATGAGGTGGCGCGGGGGCGGGGTGAGAGGGGGCAGGGGGTGGGCTGTCAATCACACCGCACGCTTTCAGCTCGGTGAACACTTCAGTGAAGAAACCAGGTTCGGAGTTGATCCTTAGCATGTTGAAGGAAAGCCGGTCGACGATCAACAGGCATCTGTCCCAGAACTTGTCTTTGGAGTCTTCGACGAGGAAGGGTTTGAGGGGGTAGGAGATCTCGTTGCCCATGTAAGAGTAGGAGAGGTAGAGGCAGGTGAGGACGACGGCCTGGAGGTCCTGGGGGCGCGCGATGCGCTCGCCGTCCACCAGCTCGCGAACCAGCATGTACACGAACACCACGTTCGCAGGGTTTATGAACGCCACGTCCTGGAATTGAGAAGATACACAGTTATGAAAGGGTGGCAATTGATGGAATAAGAAGACAAACAAACAAACGCACATCATTAGATGACATGACAGAGAATAATCTGTTTGGATCTTAAAAATTAAGGAGAGGCACTGCAAAAATATAAAAAACCTTGTACCATCTACTATTTTGAACACGGTTGAATCCATTAATAGTTAATTAATTTCCGCCACGACAAAAAAAAAGCAAAATGTTTCATTCGAAATACTATATAAAATAACAGTTATTATTAATATACATTATGTCACAACTTATTTAAAAAAAACGCTAAAAAACGAAGCAAGAATGTTGCTACGGCTATGCTACGAAACAGCAACGAGCTACGAAATGTAGCGTCTACGAATGATGATGTTGTATGTCTGTGCTACGAGTTTTCTCGTAGTATGAAAGTATCGTATTCTTAATCATTTCGAATGGATTGTAAGAATAGGTTCTACAATATTTTAAAGATACCCTTTTTTAATACAAGGTTTTGATTAATCATGGCTTAAGTAAAATCGATCAGCAAAGTAATTCGATGGGTATTGGGTTTTTGCTCGACTTGATTGATTGATACGAATTCGGATTCAAATTAAACGTCCTAATGAATTTATATGAGAAAAAATATTCCATTTATCCGAATTATAATAATAAGAAGACGTTTTAAGCTCTACCAAAGATTTTATACTCAATCACCAACATGAAAATACTATAAAAGGCCTGGCAATAAAATTTCTCCCTCCATTTAATTGGACATGCGTCAGTACATAGTGAGTAAACTTTCGTGAAACGTTTCGTAATTTACTGAAACAACTTGACATTTCATGGTTGACTAATGCCTTATAAATAGCCTTATTCTTAATTCAGTAGCAAGAACGTGCGAAGAAATGCGTCACCAAGGAAAAATTCACTTTTATTACCCGTCACATGTAGGTATTTCAACATTTTATTCTCAAGTTTTTATTTCGAAATAGAAAAGTTGTTCAGTGAATTTGGTGTTGACTTTTGACATTTAGCTTTCCACCCCCGTTTGAAATATCAAGGTGTTAGTTATTAAGCTACGCCTACAAATTAAAGTTAAAGATTATTTGACAGGACAAAGTTGATATCACTATTGCTTGTAGTTTGGCTTACATCAGAGTAAAAAATAGGTTAAAGATTAAAAAAATACTAATTTAGTCTTCTAACTCTTTTAGGGGTTAAGACTAGTCTTATATCTAGGAATGAATGGTAATGATGAATGTTTATAAACAGTCCGTAAATCAGTATGATGGGTTATTTTTTTAACAGGGTTCTAGGGTTTATTACCGGTTTGAAACAATACAGTGCTATGATTTTTATATAAACTAGTTATCTTCATGTAAATGTAGGACGTCCACCGACAAGATGGACAGACGACCTTGTAAAGATCGCAGGATCGCACTGGATGCAGACCGCTCACAACCGGTCGTTGTGGAAAGCCATGGGGGAGGCCTATGTTCAGCAGTGGACGTCCTTCGGCTGATAATGATGATGATGATGAAATGTATAAAATTGCATAAGCACAACAAACTTCAATTCAATTGTAATACCTACATTTCGTGTAGTAGTTGTAGAGTAATACAATAATAGATGATATGGAAATAGATACCTTGACCCAGAAGCCTAGAAACAATAGTAAGTTCGCCATCTGTCAACTAGATCGATAAATGAAGTTGAGGAAGTAACTGTCTAGTAGACAATTAAGCTAGGCTATAACTGGACACAGTTGATTAGATATTGCATATTGAAAATAGCACGCCGCATATTATAAATAAATCCCACGTCTTTTGTTTAACCTAACCACTCAGCTACCCAGACTCGCTAACGCAATTGCGAATGTTACTACTTCATTGTGAAGGCGTTAGTTTGGTTTTCGAACGATACCTTCGGTCTGAACCACTGATTTAGTTTCAAAACTTAAGAACTAACAATATTTTAGTACTAGCACAAATGGTGCATTTCAGATGTTAAAGTACTAAGTAGTGTGTGAAACAAAGAAGGCCAATTGCAAATTATTTACAGGAGGTAAATATCTAAGAAGAAGACATTGTTAATACCAATCACGTGATGCTTTATTAATAACAAACAAAAAAAAATTAAACTAAGACATGCAACATAAAAAAATAGACTACCCTATTCAAAAACGAAACCATTTCATCGTTAATTAACTATTGATCTGTTAAAATTCTAAATTTATGATAGGGCCTTTCTTTTCTGTAAGTAATTTTCGTGCATGTTTTTATTATGATCACTAGCTCGCAATTAAACTTTTTTCGACTCTGTGGGCTGTTCTCAGTAATTCGTTGATTTCATGAAAACCCTTTGAACTTACAAGTTCCAATCCTAGTTAGTTTTAAGGCTCGTTGAATCACGATTGTATATATTTCGTCGGTAAGTGGAAGTGTGACCTTTAGTGGGTGTAAGCTACAAGTTATTAACTTATATATAATAAGCTTAATAAAGCTGAATAAACTTTAGATTTAGTTAGTTTCACTAATTAAATCCTACTACTATTATAAAGGCGAAAGTTTGTAAGTATGGATGTATGGATGTATGGATGTATGGATGTTTGTTACTCTTTCACGTAAAAACTACTGAATGGATTTGAATGAAACTTTACCATAATATAGCTTATACATCAGAATAACATATCGGCTACAATTTTTGAGGTTTCTAATGTGAGGTCGTAAAAAAACACATTAGAATAGACTAGACTAGACGGGACGAACCTGAAGTCCACGCGAACGAAGTCGCGGGCAAAAGCTAGTGTATTATAAAAAGCCTCATTCGCCAAATATGAGAACACGCGATGATAATCAACAGAAACAGTTAAACATCGTTTATTTAATTAAGTGATTAGTCGATTATTTACAAGACTATAAAAAGAGTTTTGAAAAATGGTGTGATTTTCAGTATTACCTTATTCTAACTGTGGGAAAGTAGACTTTACTTCGGTCCCTAAGGAAGTGACCCGAGTTTAATTAGAAATAATTGCTTTACCGCAAAATAACCATCAAAACAACAACTGTAATAAAACTGACCAAAAATCCTTTGTTTTACAGAAATCACCAACTCATTTTATGAAAATAAATGAAATTGTTTGACATTCACCTCGCAATTAACAAAGCTATTTTTAAAAAGCTCTCAATTACCGAACCTATCACACTAACTCTGCTATATTTTTTCTATGCGATCAAGTAGGTAATTTTCGATGAGGTAGAACTATAAAACCGCATTTTCTATTTGTTAGCTAGCTGTAGAGCTAGCTATCATAATTTAAGTACCTACATTCTATCTAGTCTCACAAAGTCACACAGCCAAAATAAACTAGCATCAAAACTAAATTTCTAAAACTAGCCAAACAAAATATTGACTTCCGGGACTAGTATAGATTGCAAACTTATTATTTGGCTTAGAGACAAAAACTTTTATAAAATCAGTGACTTATTTACAAAAAATTATCACTTTAGGACATAAACTAATTTCTGACTTTATAATAACATTACTTTTATTTTTGACATTGCATTGAATTGACTAGATTACATAACTTTTGACATTATATTTTGATTTACATTTATTTGATGTTATTTTTTTTAATGAGTGATGCATAAATGACACTAACCTAATTAAAATTTGCATGCCACATTATGGTAAAACATGAGCTCACATAATATTAATTGTACCACCACCACTGTAACCATGTTTTATGCAAATAAATTTTCATTTCATTTCATTTCATTTCATTTCAAAGTCCACTGTAAAAACATATCTTAATTAAAATAGATCCCTGTACATATTTAGTGATAAGACAAAAAAATTTAAAACAACCAGTTTTCAGCTCCTTCACTAGCGCATATCGTATGTCACATAGTTTAATTGTAAATTATAGCCTATGTCCTATTCCAATACTATTGTCAAGTTTCATCAAAACATTAATATGTTTTGATGAAACATCAAAACATTAATATGTAATAGTAGTATGAAGGAGTAAAAAATATCCATTTAAACAAACTTTCGCATTTATAATAAAGTAGGAAGTATAATGATTGTAATAAGTACCTATTCCATAAATATTTTTGTTCAATAAAATAAATAGAATATTCCACACCATGACTAAAATAAAAAACGGCCAAGCGAGAGTCGGGCCCGCGCACTGAGGGTTCCGTGCCACCCTAAACTGTATACGGGGTCTAACTTAACCTAACCTAACCTAACGAAAATATCACGATATTTTTGGCAGCAAAAATAACTTTGTTTTTCATAGTGTTTGTATGAAAGACAAAGTTATATTTGCGGTTTATGAAAAATGTGCTATATCTCAAAAACTCAATCAATCAATCTAATTCAAACCAATTTTCGTTGAAAGTTTTTGCATAGATCTACATCACATATTTTTTTCAAAATTTTCATTTTCTTAGTTCAAAAGTAAGATCCCCATCTTACTTTTGAACTAAGAAAATGAAAATTTTGAAATTTTTGGGACGCCCATTTTACCACTTTGTCAGCATCTTATATCTCAAACGTTAGACTTTTAGAAAAATATGTTTTAGAAACCTCAATGTCATTTTAAAGACCTATCCATAACCCCACACTTATAGGATTGAGTAAAAAAAAATTTGCAGGTTTTAGTTTCATGTATGGGAGCCCCCCTAAATGATTTTTTTTAACTTTTTGTATCTGAATCGGAAAGCGGTAAATAAGATACACCTACCTACCAAGTTTCAGCTGTGTGATGCTAATATTATAAGAATAAAGTGGCTGTGACATACGGACAGACGGACAGACAGACAGACGGACAGACTTGACGAAACTATAAGGATACTTAGCGTTTTTTGTCATTCGGCTACGGAACCCTAAAAATGTGCAGACAACATAACAAAGAAATGGATTGTCAAGAAAAAGCTCATAAATGCTGACTCAAAGGCTTTCAAGGAGAAGATAAACCAAAGATTAATGGCGGACCGGTCAACGGGTTCATACTAACTCCCCTAAGAATGAAGTTCGATGGATCACCATAAAACTAAGACAATAGTTTCGTACAAAATATACTTGTACTACTACACATTTTTGCTGCAACATCACCCCTATTACAACTGCATATGATACTGATTTCAATTTGACTTGCACGTCTTTAGGCCTACTAGGCCGGAATACCTAGCTATACACACTTCACGCGATCCTAAAATAAAATCAAAATAAATAAAATACTACACAATATAGTTATAATTTCTACATTGATCCGAGAATCGAACCCACTTTAACCCAGCGAGCTTAGCCACCACACCATGGAGGTCGAGAAAATGCGTTTAGTGATGTAGAGAACTACAATGAAGTGTAAAAAAAAAGAGTTTTCTCACAATGACCACAAAATATTGATTTTAGTACAATAACTTTCTTTAATGACATACATAATGACAGTACATACATAGATAGATACACTAATGCAAAGGTAAATTGCATTAGTGCATCTATTTACTGTCTCAATGCATTTTACCACGCTTGTTACACGGTGGAAATATTTCCCTAGCAGTTAAGAAAAAAAAGAAAATCATTAGGGAAAAGTCCCCTCGATCAATCTTTATCAAAAATCTTTTGCATGAGCCAAGAATTCTCAGAAACCAGTTGTAAACACCATAAAGTTATGACCAAGCATTTTTAGCGTTCAAATACCAGATTTTTTGCAATTTGCGAAACACGACCACCTAAAAGACACGCACGAGGGTCTACGAGGGTCGACTAACCCCAAATTCGCCGTCTCTTTCTAAACAAAACTCCAATTTATGTCTTGTCGGTCTATCGATTTTCCCTGACGTACGCCGTCTCAGCAATATTGAATGAAGCCGTGTTTATGGCGAGGTGAAATACAGGGTGTAAGAGGAGCTGTGACCATCGTTTCAAGATAGAAAGGCGGCCATTATGAAACGAAAAATGCAATTTTTTATACCGTGTTTATGGCGAGGTGAAATACAGGGTGTAAGAAGAGCTGTGAACATCGTTTCAAGATGGAAAGGCGACCATTATGAAACGAAAATTGCTATTTTTTGTAAAATTTCTGATTGCAAGTATTTTATTTCTTTATTTTTATGCGTTAAAAAAACTAATAGTGTTTTGATTTTATTTAATTACTTATTAGGTTTAATAAACATGCACCTATCCTCACAAACATTTGATCATTTTGCCTTTTTACCCCGAAATGAGGCTCTCAGCTCTACCTTACTAGTTACGGTTATTAAATGTACTGACTGGCAAGCCCGATACACCCTGTTTGCCTAGTGGATGAGAGATTACGCTTTTCGCTCGAGTGGGTTGCCTCAGAATACGGATGCTCTGATAAACACATTTTTCTTATGTTTTACAATCTTGAGAGTGAGATGTAATGGAGAGATGTTTGCAAAACGTTTTGCTTGATGGAGCTAAAGAAAATTAGGAGATTTAGAGTAATTGCATCCTTAAAAATTATTTAACTACATAATAAAATAAGTAAAAGTAATTGCCTACGTTAAGGTAATAAATACTAATAAATCAATATACATGCGATGCAAGACAAAATCTGTGTGCGCTATCTGCAAAAAACACTTTTGTAATAGGCTTAGCCCGAAGGTATGACTGGTAGAGAATGCCAAAGTCAAATCCATGGGGAATCAACTATCTATCTTTGATGTAGGAGTCATATATGACGGTGTAAAAACAACATACATGATTCATTTGCCTGTGATCAATGGGATCCAGTATGACAGTAAGCGGACAATTATGATCATTGGTCAAACCTCAAAAGTTGCGTATTTGATATGTAAGAATTTCAATTCAAATATTCGATTAGTATATTTTATATTGTATTGGACATTTTGTGTTCTAATCTCAGTTCTTCAAATGAGGAATTACTTATAGACTTCTTTATACAATTATAAATTAAATTACATAAAAAACTGTTAAAAGTAAATATTTGTCAAAACAAAACCAAAGACGAAAACCTACAAGGTGAAAATTTTGTCTATTTCCTAATATTATTACCTATTTAGATATTTTTGTATATTTCTGATGACTGTCATTGTCTACTAGCCTATCACTCATTTTCAGCTGGACCTCCAGTACGGACGGGACACCCTGTTTATTTTGTTTTACATTTGCAAATGTTTGAATTGATATAAGATAATTTAGAGTGAAAGCGCTTTAAACCAGCCCTAGTATCTGGACACTAGCCCATTACTCTAAGCTTACCTACCAAATCCGTAAACTCAACCCTTTTATTAAGCTCATGAGCTATAACATTAAAAATAAAAACCCTTTTCAAACTATTACAGCGCAAAGTGAGTTCGTTCGCAGCGACTGCGGAACACGCAAAAGAAGCATAAAGCAAATCAATACAATGTTTGTTGTGAGGAGAAGCCTTACGCGTGGATTTTATTGCGTTATGTTGAATTCTCGGACTTTATTTGCAGAAATCTGCGTGATACTTATTCAATTTTAGTTAATGACTTATTGAATTCCGATGACACGAGCTTCAGTTGCATAATGAAGTATGTTTGGAGAATCAAAACTCTAGCTTACAAAATTTAAAAATATTTGGAACGGATGTCGAAAGTGAAAGTGGTAGAAACCCTTCAGCGTCGGTCTGAATAAATAATCATTTATTTGCTTAACAGAGACAACCTTGTTAATAATTATCTCAAACGTTATCAAGTAGCGACTTGACGTCACGGAACAGCTTTTTATTAAACTGTATGACTAACATCAACGCCATTATAGGCAATGACGGTAAGCATTTATTGGCTTAATGCGGCAGTGGCCTACTAGCACAAACAGTACAACAGAACAAGTCTAGACAAAACAAAACATAGGAGACGTCTCAGGGCCACTGCAGGCGTGTCACGGACGATCTTAATAATGCACACTGCAGATGTGCAGCCATTAGTATTAGTGGCTCGTCCGCGATATGCCAACGGTCGCCGCCAGATGTCGCCGGCGCGGTGCGCGGTTGTTTACCTGCCAGCCCTGCAGCAGCAGCGAGCGGTCCACCGTCCGCAGCCACATCACCGCGTCCCCCGCCTGGAAGTCGCGCAGCCGGTGACACCGCGCGTGCAGGAACATGCCCAGGCACTTCAGCAGCTCCGACGTCGACGCCTGGATCACCGTCTTCCGCGGCGCGACCACCGGCCCCACCACGCTCGTCGGCAGCTTCTCCGTGTAGCAGACATTGTTGTTGAGCGCGTTCGCGCGCACCGCGTCCGAAGGCGGCGGCAGCGGCGCGGGCACGGCCGTCGGCCGCGCGTACACCCCCTGCACGCTCACATTCTTGTTCCTATCCAACGGCGCGTTGTCCGTCAGCGGCGCGCGGAACGTCGCGACGCTCTTGCTCTTGCATTCTAACTTCTTCTTATTGTTGTTCGCCGTCGAGAACCTCTTCCACGACAGCGCGTTTATGAACAGCGAGTGCTTCTTCAG
>CAUZXH010000368.1:0-11259 GCA_963584085.1 Pyrausta aurata
AAAATGACGTAAAATGTGAGATAATTAAAATGATATTTACCTTCCGCGTTGTCGTCTCGAAGCTCTGTGCCGATTCCGCTCATGAGATCCACGTTACCTGGGGAAGACATGAAAATTCAATCAAGTGTCCTTGCGACTATATAGTAACCAAATCAACCAGCGACAGAAGAACGAAATTAACTGTACCTTGGAGAGCTGCAAAAGGGTTAGCTAATGCGTTATTTTCATAGAACATCGGCGGAAAGTTGGAACGCTCCTCGTCACTAGCTTCTTGTTCCATGACTTCCATTTTTGGTTCCAAAAGATCTGATGCGGTAAACTCGTGACATTTGTCGGCCCCGTCCCCGTCGCCGGGGTCCATAAGGATGTCGCTCTCCTCATTTTTCACTTCTGGCGCTTCGAGATCAGTTTTCACCCTGAGAGCAGGGTAGTTGCACGTTTCGCTATAGTCATCATTATTAGGCCTCGTTTGACTAGAAGTTTGAAATGGAGCTTCTTCGTTGAGATTATTTCTGGCAACATCGGGAGAATTTCTTGTGGAGCGGCGCGCGCTCTTATCTTCATCGACGGAGGTCGTCTCGACGTTTTGGCTTGCGGCTTTGGAGGAGGAGGTAGAATGTGACGGCTTGGCGCTGAGCAAATTACGCAGTTGGGAAGGAGGAGATTTACGGTTCACTTTCTGCAAGAGATAAGCTTTTATGTATCGGGGGCGATTGTGCTGGCGACAATTTAAAACATGCAAATAATTAACATAAGACTCCAGTTTTGGTTAGAAAGTCGATATTTATAGGCTAGTGTTTGGAGAAGACTGGAAGTTACACTTGGTAAAAAACCTAAGATTGTTCGAGCCACAAGTATAGGTACCGCATTATCTTAAAGAAAAACAAACAGTCAAAATAGTGATTGTTTTGATTTCATGATGATTTTATGAACAGTGGGAACAAACTATGTAATTCCACATTACGTATACTTGCTGAGGTAATCTGTAATCAATCTCATTCTTATAACTGATTTGATGATGAAATCCTTGCAACAAGTTATTAACAACTACAGATACACACACAGAGGTAAATATACAACACCTTCCTACGTAAAAAAAGTAAAGTTAGCCTGTAAGCATCCCACTGCTGGGCAAAGGCCCTACCTCAGTATGAGATAGTATGAGCCATACTCCACTACGCGGGCTCAGTGCGGATTCAAGATAGTAAATAAGAATAAACGACCGCTGATTAGGTACCAGCTCCGTTCTGATGACTGATGATTAAAAAAAGTATCTTCTTACTTTGTCGTTGTGTTGCGAGCAGTCTGTGAGGCCGCGTATCTGCAGCGCGTCGGCCGTGCGCAGGAACGCGGAGAGCTGCGCCTGCGCGATGTTCACTTGGCCCACGTACATGAACTGCAGCAGCGCGCGCACGTGCGACACCTCGCAGTCGCGCATGAAGATTATGGGGTGAGGACATGGATTGTTCTGGAAAACAACCGATATTATATAGGGATCGGACAAAATTCGGCATCCTGAAAATTGACTGGCGCATACATTGTATTTATTTTCTGGCGCATATAAAGACACTTTTGGGGCAGTGGTTAGCGCTCCTGACTACTGACCCAGCGGTCGTAGGTTCGAATCCCGCAAGGGGCAAACGTTTGTGTGGTGAGCACCATTGCAAAGCAATTTGCATGTTATATGCATTTAAGTATTTATGGGAGACGCCACCGTCTCATAATCGTTGACTAGTACTCGTAACAAAAGCGAGAAAATTCTTTACTTCTAAACCAGACCATTTGTGTGTTGTATGGAACATACTTTTAAAATGTAGAAATTGAAAAAATCTAGTCGGCTGTTTCGAGTAAATAAATAAATATGTGCTAGACAGACAACACACCAATTGTCTAGGTTCTGAAGTAAGGAATGTTCTGCTTTGTGTTACGAAATACCAGACAATATGACGCCACTGACAATACTTAAATACTAATATCATCCAAGACGTAAGCAAAACCATAACTTTACAAATGCAACCACGTTTTATGGTTCGTATGAAAGTCAGTTAGCATATGATCTTCTGCATCTACTGTACCCTAAGGCTTAGGTCAGGGATGCACAGACCGCGGCCCGCGGGCCGCTTGCGGCCCGCCGGTCGAATACTGGTGGCCCGCCGACAGCAAAAATAATACTCTCGTACATTCGAAAAATATTGAATTCTATTCCAGAATAAAACCAAAAAAAATATGTTCGAAAAGTAATTTGAATCTCGCGCGCGCGCTCTTAAGTGCACGAATTCCCGATTGCTCGCGTAGGTAGATACACGAAGCTTCCAGAGTCGGTTTCGAGATTTCTCCAGACAGTTTTCGACTCTATACGCGCGGTATAAAAGCCACGCTAACCGCAGCGACCGATAGTTCGGTTTTAATTTGAGTGAAGTGTCAATAGTTCTAGTGTAGATTTTAACTCGACTAGCCGGTGTCATATATTTTGATCCACATTCAACGTAGATTTCCCGTCAAGTGCCGTGTATAATTGTGTTGTGAAATCGTAAGTAAAACTCTGTTATTAATAAGTGTTTCCCTACCTATTTAAATCAATCTACCTAAATAAAAAAGGATGGGTAATTTAAGTAGGTACTGTAATTGTTTTTAAGTGCTGTGTTAATCCTAGCCAGGATTAGAACGCAACATGGACAAGCCAGGACCTAGTAAAAAACGTAAGGTTAAAGATGAAAATCGGCAGTTTCAAGAAATTTGGACTGAGAAATACTTTTTTGTATGGTCGCATAATAAAGTCGTTTGTTTAATTTGCAAGAATTCTGTTGCGATTGCAAAGGAATATAATGTAAAAAGGCACTATGAAACGCAGCCTCCTACTTTTACCAAGTTTACAGGCGAATTAAGAAAGCAAAAAATGTTGTCTTTAAAACGGGAGCTTATTGGTCAGCAAGCTATGTTTACAAAACCCATCCAAGATTCAGAAACAGCTACAGAAGTTAGTTATGAAATTTCTCGAATGATAGCAAAGCGCAGTCGCCCCTTCAATGATGGGGATTTTGTAAAAGAATGCATAGAAATTGCCGCTAAGAAAATGTGTCCAGAAGCAGCAAAAAAGTTTGAGAAAATTCAACTGAATCGTATGACTATCCAAAGACGTATTATGTCTTTGTCAGGTAATATTGCGGAACAATTAAATGAAAAAACTAAGATCATTGAATTTTTTTCATTAGCACTCGACGAATCCACTGATATTACTTCCACAGCTCAACTTCTCATATTCATACGAGGTGTTACTCAAGATTTTGAAGTCTTAGAAGAGTTGTTAGGAATGTGTTCATTGAAAGGTCAAACCAGAGGAGTTGATATACTCAATGTACTTTTGGATGAGTGTTCAAAAACTGATTTGGACTTATCAAAATTATCGGGAGTTGCCACTGACGGTGCTCCTTCGATGATTGGTGTCAATTCTGGGCTAGTTACTTTGCTGAAAAAGCATATGCAAGAAAAAAACATAAACGCTGAAGATCTCATGCAGTTTCACTGCATTATACACCAAGAAGCCCTCTGTTCTAAAAAAATTGAATTTCAAAATGTCATGAAAGTGGTAGTTTCGACTGTAAATTTCATAAAATCACGAGGACTCAATCACAGGCAATTCAAACAATTCCTTGATGACATCGAAAGCGAATATGGAGATTTACTGTATTATACAGAAGTAAGGTGGCTAAGTCGTGGATTGACCCTGGAACGATTTCTAAATTTAATAGAATAAATTGGAATATTTCTGGCGGAAAAGCAAAAGGATGTCCCGGAACTTAAAAATCCTGATTGGTTGTGTGATTTGGCTTTTTTAGTTGACATTACAAATCATTTGAATGTCTTGAACACACGGCTTCAAGGCAAAAATCAACTGATATCCCAGCTCTACGCTCACGTATCATCCTTTCAATGCAAGCTGACACTTTTCAGATCGCAATTGAATTCTGGAAATTACAATCATTTTCCGAATTATAAGAAAATGGCTGAAAAATTCAACAAAACTGCGATTAATTTCAGTTATGTAGAAAAGCTAGATATTTTGATTCAATCTTTTCAAGAAAGATTTTCGGAGTTTAAAAAAGTGAAACCTCTGTTGGACATATTCAGCAATCCTTTCACGATTTCAGTTGAAAATGCGCCAGAGTCAATGCAGTTAGAAATTATCGACATTCAAAACGACCAAGATTTACACAACAAATTCAACGAAGGAGACTTGCTGAACTTTTACCGCTGCATTGATAAAAATACGTACAAAGAGTTGCGCATAAACGCTCTGAAATGTGCCAGCTTATTTGGTTCTACCTATATATGTGAACAAACCTTTTCAATACTAAATAATAATAAAACAAAAAATCGAAACCGCCTTGCAAATGAAAGTTTGGAAGCAGTTTTACGTGTTGCTACAAGTAAATTTGAGCCAAATATAAAAAAGATTGTAAGCACTATGCAGTGCCACGCTTCAAATTAATAAATTCTTTTTCAATTTTAATACATAATTATCAATTCTTTATTGTCTTTAATTACCTATACTTCTGGCGGCCCGCCATCAGTTCATAATTTGCCCGAGTGGCCCCTAGTCTTAATAAGTCTGTGCATCCCTGGCTTAGGTGAATAGGTGAATAAACGGCATTTGCTTATGTTTGCCTGTTTTTCGTTTAATTAATGTTATGTGATTTAATGTGAATAGTACCTTTCATCTGCGAGTAATGTTAATTTATATTTGGATAGGAAGATTACGTAACCAACGTACGAGTAACTGAGGGTTAGTCACAGAACCGAATAGCAATTGTAACAAACATGATCAATGATCATTCCCCGATGCCATGAAGATAAACAATAGATTCAGTAATTACAGGACACAGAAACACTTTATTCGCACTAGATGCTTAATTTATGTGAATTGTAATGTTATGTCCAAAACTGCTAGATACGCTGAAGAAATAAAATCAAAGGAGGCCATTAGTGGTTAGATGCCCCCTCCACTCTTTAGCCATTTGCGGTTTTAGATAGATAGAATAAAGTGGCTGTAACATACGGACGGACGGACGGACAGACAGACAGACAGACAGACTTGACGAAACTATATCTAACTGTATAAATCGCGTATTTGGAATGTAGACTTTTCTCATTATTTTTGAAGTCTGTTAATAAGACTTAGGTCACACCCTGGTTTGAAATGGGGAAAGGACATGGGTTTTATTACGACGCATTTACCCAATTTAAAAGCATCCCAAATGTAAAGCACAGCTAAAACATCCAATAAACGTAATGGGCTGCGTACAACTTGCTTTAAGATAACAGCCAAAATTGCTTGGTTGGTGAGAAATGTTCACAGTGTGAACATTGCCTAAGGACGTTTGTGTAATCAGAATCCTGATTCGAGAATTTAAGGATCAAATGTACACCAAAATCGTGTCCGCTATCAATGTGCGACAAAACAGGGCCTAATGTTATATTGTTTCTCAACCCTAGCTGATAGTTACTAGCTGACTAGATCAGCAGTTCTATTATTTACAGTATTTTTATACCAACTTAAAAAAAAGGAGATTATCAATTCAACATGTGTGTATGTGACATCAATAAAATTCGATAACATTTTCGTATGTTGATCAATTACGTGTGCACGTGTGCGTGTGTGTTGTCTTAACTGTATTTTTGTTGTATGTTTTTATTTTCCTATACATTTTCTGTCAAAATTTAAATTTCTTAATAGCATTTTTGACAGGCCGGCCTTAATTTTTTTCCCCCCAATCCAGTCAAAGCTGTTTTTTTAAAGATATTCTAAATTCAAAACGAAATTTCTATAATTATTATGACAATAGAATTAATTAATTTGTGGATTAATTTACGAAATTAGTATTTGAACAAATTATTGTTAGCTGTGAAGTTATAAATAAATGCCAATCTACGATATTTGTATTTTTTTTATGAAACAATAGTTTAAAGTCAAGTACAAATTACAAAAAAATCAAAGAGTATTTTATTTTACTTTACATGTTATGTCTTGACCTGTACCTTGAGACTTGTTAAATGTCTTGTTTTCATGTAGGCAACATCATGGTTTTATGAGCTTTGTAACTTTGGAAACAGTGTTTAAGAAAATAGGTATGCACATTTAGGTACCATGGGACAAAAGAGAAGGAATGTACATTTGTACATGTACAATGAGGTAATGTTAAACAACAATGATGGAACAGCGTAGGTGTTAGATCACCAAGAAGTTTCAATTGATACAATGTTGTGCGCATTTAAGTCTATTTTTTGTATAAATCTCTTTTATATTATTTTATTATTCGGATGCTTTATACATGTTGGCTTTATAAATGATAAACTACATGGCTTTTCAATAGCAAAAATAACCATCATATATCAAATAAAATGGTCCAAACAAAGCAATTTGCACTACATACCTAATGGAAAACATGTTTTGAACTTAATACTGTCAGGTAGGCATTACCACTACATTTGGTTACCATATTACCATTTGTAATTTAAATGGCATTGAATATTAAAAACCAATGGGACTGGATCATTTAAGATACAGTGATTAAGCTAGTTATTCCCATTTGCAATATTTTTAAGTAAGGCTGTTCTGTAAAAATATATGAAAAGATGGCTCAATAATTTTAATTAAATTGTTATGCTAATGATATAGAAGTACATAGTTTGTGATAGTTTAATGATAAAATGTTAAAATGTCTTGATATGTTTATTTAATAATGTAAAGCCAAAATGAGTATACAAGAATATATGGTATTGATAAAGCTTTCACTATGAAGTATTAACTGCACAATGAAAAGAAAGTGCATTAATATAGCAATAAAACAATGTGCCATTTATAAACACACTTTTATCCTTTGTGTCTAGAACTCATAGTGTTAAAAAAAATCATCAGTAAGTAGATGAATTAATTCATAGTAAGTTGGGAGCATAGAACTTTAGACAGTATTGCAATCACATCATGGCTTAGATTGCATTGAATGATGCTTTCATTTTATGATTCTAGTTTGTCCAATTACTTAAAATATATTCTGGTAAAACGAGGTGAAAATATCCATCAAATTAATATTTGTGTGTGATGGCAGCACCATGTCTCATGTTCAAGTAATATCAAATTGATAATTGAGTAAAATATTGAGAATCCATTAATTAATTGAGTATTGGCCAGACATATTCATTAGTCAGGAATGTAATGGTCACAGTGTAAGGAATTCAATATCTCTGCTCTAGACATACATTAAAATCTATAGAAGCAATGATAATGAGTTAATTAGAAATTGTAAAACAGAATTTTAAAGTAGGTACAAATAAATGAAATCACGAGTACTTAACCGGAACGCGAGACATGGCATTTGTAAGTAGATCAAGTGTTTTATACATAACAACTTTCACTAGAGTCATTGTAATGGTGACACATCAAAGTGTGGGGAGTGAAAGATACACTTACTTTGAATAATTCCTTGAAATATGGACTACATGCTGAGAGAACCACTTTGTGGGCCTCCAGTCTGTGACCTTCGCATGCCAGGGTGACGTCCACGAAGTCCTCATCATCGCGCAGTGCCTCGAATTGAGAAGTTATATTCGCTTGAAAATTGTTCCATCTCAAACAGAATTGCTGGTCGCCACCCAGTTCTGTACCTTCCATTACTTATAGACATAACTCGATATCCCTGCTCATTTAATTTGTTGATAAGAATAGTTAATTATTGAAAATAAATATATCACAGTAACTTGCAATTTCAGTCGCCGTCTGGCCGAAAATCTTTTACGAAAGAAAACAATCAATAAAATCTCGTACCAATAGAAGAAAAATAAAACTTTTTTTTAATTTGTCATTTTGATGAGTACATTCACTTCAGTATTCCGTTTCACGTAGGCTAGGTCTGAACATTCTATAAAATTCACCATTTTTTGGTACACATTATGAAGAATATGGTCTAGATCTTGACTTTTTGTTACAAAACCTAAGGAAAAGTGTAAATTATTTGCAACAATTCAATTTTTTAATTAAACAACAATGAGCTCTGCCGACTAGCTCACTGAACTCAACGCACCATTTATTTTATAAGACTGGCAGCATTGTAAAGAATTAAAAAAAGCACCACTTCCGGTTTCAACACACCATACACCATGGCTAGCAGCGGGAAATCCAAATTGATAATGGTATCTGTCTGGTGAAAGGTAATTAGTAAGTAAACCATTTTCATTTATGTAAAGGTAATATTTTAATTATAATCGGTTACATATACAGATTATGTTTGTTTAAAACCTGCATCTTTTATCCATAACTGATGTTCAATACAATACATAAAATCATATTTTATAGAGCTTGTTCTCCTTCTACCATCTCCTTTAGATTCATTAATTCAAACTGACCCGTCCCCTTAGTCTCTGAGCGTATCATCTCATCAAGGGTCCTGAAGTTTCCTGGATCAATCAAACAAATAATATTTGCTGTGCCCGAGTCCCAGTTTTCTTCTTCCACACTTGTAGCAAGTTTGACCACCTTTTCTTTGGTTTTCCTTGCATCTTTGCCGGTCAGAATAATTCTAACTCTCATCTGAGCACGTTCCAGAGGTATCTCTTTTTTTAGCAATTGCATTACATCTAGTGCTTGTTGCTTGGCATTCCTGTTAACATTGACAGAGAAATGAATATCCTTCATTGCTTTCTCTATAATGGAAACAGGATATGGTCTTTTAGTTTCAGGATTTACACATTTATCAGCAACTGTTGTAGCAATATCTTTGAATAAGGAATCAATTTGGGAGTGCCGCTCTTTATCTGAAACTTGTAATTCACCCTTTTCTAAAATTTCTTTACATATTTCTGTTTGGTCATCTTTACCAAATATTTTCACCAAATCTTCTTTTTTTGCTACTTGGCCTTTTGAGACATTAGTGAAAACAGTGTGTGTTTGCAAAACTTCATCAATGTCCTTTTCCCTGAAAGTAAAATATGTTTTTTTTTTATTGAAATAATACACAATGAATGGATTCATCATGCAAGTCATGCATGTTGATGTAAAGGTTTTGGAAATTTTGCTTAGTACAGTCCTACAAATGGGTCCAGTGTACAGACATATCTATTTGCTAAAACTACGAAATTCTACATAAACATAACTTACAACTTATTTCTCCACGATACCACTTTATTTCTGTAACATGCTATTTCAAATCTCTTTCCACCTTTTTTTAACCTTACAATAGCGACGTTAGTCAAACGTATTTGATTAATTGGCGTAAATATCTTCGACATTTTGTTGACTTAGCAATTACTAGTAAATATGATCATATAATTTTCATCCAGTGAAATGTTTTCCTTATTATTTATTTACACACACAGCCAAACACACAAAAATGAAATGAAACCATTTTGTCACAGATTAGTAAGAGTAATTTTGTAAACCGGAAACGTCAAAAAATTGCTTTTTTTTGAGGTGATATGTCAAAAAATCCATCCGTGTGTTCATAGCTTTCGTTATTTGTTCCGTTATTTTGTATCGATTTTATTATCTTTACCATAGTAGAATTTGGGACTGTAGTAGTTTTATTTGCTTATCGTTTTTATGGCAACATTGATATTGTGTCAGACGCAACACGACGTGTATTTCTTGAGAATTTGACCGTCATTTTGTTATATTTGTGTATTTTGTCGGCGATTTTATGTGATTAATCATAAAAATGGCGAAATTGGTTGATATATATAACAGCGAAAAAGAACCCGTGATCAAACGACGACAATTACCGTTAACTATCTATGAAAATCTTACTGTAAGTAACTGATTCTGTACTTTGACATTACCACAAACGTAGATTATTCACAGATAGAAATAATAAAAAAAATCGTTCAAGAGTCATAAATGGGACGCTAGTGTCGTAGGAAATAAAATTTTAATCAGTTAAATAGTTTCAGAACATTCAAACTCGTTCGTGCTCATCTCGGTTTCATTGATTTCTTTTAGGAGAGTAATGACGTTTTCTGCATGACCTTATTTTTATTAATTTACTCCTTTGTTGTCTACATTTCTTGTTATTTTGCAGATGATAATGGATTTAAACACAATGGGGCTTATTTGTGACAACCCCAAGTGAAAGGCCGCGAATACGAAGAGTTTATGCGCAAATATAAAGTTCTCACTACTGATGAACTGAAGGCAGCACTCAGAGTTGACGCCTCCGATATTTTCAATGTACTGAATCAAAGCATTCCTTGTGTTGGCTGTCGAAGAAGGTATGTGGAATAGAATAAAAGGCAATTTAAAGCTGTGTAGATAATATCAACATTTATATTTGGTATGGTATTTTTCCTCATTACAAATTAACCTTTCTTATACTCTTTTAATTACATAGTCATGGTTTTACAAAGCATCCATATTAGAGATGATTGAGCAACAATTTGTATAAGTTAGAGATTACTCTAAACTAACTCTCACAAAATTATTATTTTAAATTTAACTTTGAGCTTGTGCTCTTAAGTTTTTGAAAAACTTCATGCGCTGGTATTGTGTTACAAGTTTGTTGTGTAGTAGGGAAGAAAGGCTCTTCCTAAGATGCACCAACATACAGTGGAATGGAATTAATGGTCTGTTGTTATGTTATTCAATACAATGACTTAAGTTGATAGCCTTCATTTTTATTTGTTACATTTTCAATCCTAGGGTTTGTATTGAAAGTTTGTGTTATGGTATTTAAAACTTATGCTACCACTTTAAATAAGTAATAGAAATTATTGCTAGTGTCTGTTTCCTACTTACACATTTTATTTTCTACAATGAATCAATTAATTTATTTCAGTGTGGAACGTCTTTTCTATCAGCTATGTAAATCAGGTCATCCTACACTGGACCCATTAGTTCTTACACCAGATGAGATGATGACCATAAGAGAAGACAAAATAGTGCATCCACAGTCACTAGCCACTTTGCTAAATGGTCACAGGTATTAATAACCAGTATTTGATTAAATGTTTTAAAGCAAAAGGAAGGTAGACATTATATAAAAAACATTTCTGCTTTGCCCACTGGTCTCTACTGAGAATGCCATATGGCATTACACCATTCACCATTAGGTACACCTTTTGTACATATTTTGGTTGTGCAATAAAGTATAAATTAATATCCAATTAAACTTTGTGTTCTTCGTTTTAAAAGACTTGGTTAAAATTTTTATATTTAAGTATTCCGATTGTTCTGCCCTCCTTTTTTTATAAAATCGAAATATCTCTCATTTATTT
>CAUZXH010000369.1:0-73293 GCA_963584085.1 Pyrausta aurata
GTATTTCAAATACAAAAAAAACTGGTATAACATTAATTTATCACATCGACTTTTTAAGACCATCATTTTCTGTGTTCATCATACGCATAGCCTACTACCTAGAGATAAAGTATCAAAATTGTTTAATTACAGTTAACATTTTTTTGTGTCCCGGACATATAAAATCGCACACACACATTGATAAATTAGGTAAAATCTGAGAATCTCCAAACTGTCATATGGCTCTTAAATACATATAACATAACTGCCTCGGTGGCGCAGCGGTAAGAGGGTCGCATTTTAAAACGACGGCTGCGCCAGAGGTCCTATGTTCAATTCCCGGGTCGGGCCAAAAATATGTACCAGAGTTTTTCTGTTCGGAAATTCTCAGGGTAGCCCGGAGTTTGGAAGTTGGCGGTGTTTCACCCCCGTGCCTCGGAAAGCACGTTAGGCCGTTGGTCCTGCGCCTGATCTTTCTCCGGTCGTGTCAGATTGCTGTCCCATCGGGCTACGAGAGTGAAAGGAATAGAGAGTGCACCTGTGTTTGCGCACACACTTGTGCACTACAATATGTCCCGCGCAGTCGGTTAGTCGTTGTGACTGGCCACCGTAGTCGAAATCGGCTAGGGGGACTATTATTATTATTACATATAACATCCATGACAAAGGTACAAATGTCCGTGCTCATCACACAAACATTTGCCTTATAAAAAATCTATAAAATTATGATCTAAATTTATTTAACAGTGAAATACGTATCTAAATTAGTTGAGTGGTGTACGCTTCGTTGAGTAGTGTGGAAGGCAAGAGGAAAACCACCACACTTTCTTCCCTAATTTGGAGTTTTTATAGTAAAACCTCCATCGACAGGTGCCTAGCTTAATTTTCATGATGATGATGGTGTACTTTTGTACACGCTGCGCTTTTGCGCAGCGTAGGACGTCCACCGATAAGATGGACAGACGACCTTTAAACATCGCAGAATCGCACTGGATGCAGACTGCTCACAATTAGTCGTTGTGGAAGCCGTAGGGGAGGTTATGTTAAGCAGTGGACGTCCTTTGGCTGATAATGATGATGATGATGATGTTGGTGTACTCTTACGAACACAAAAGTGTTATTTATGTTAGTGACATGGCTCAGCGGCTTATAGAAACATTTTACTGTATCTTAACATTCATAAAGTCAAATATTGAATTCGTTATTAGTTATTTTATAAAAGTATATAAACTTTTTGTATTGTTATATGGATGATCAAAAAACTACTCTTAACAACATCATAGTATCTAGATAAACTGCAATAGGCTTTAAAATACTAGTATTTTAATGATAAATAAATAATTATTCAAAAGTATAGTACTAGCAAGCGAACGGTAATTATTTCCAAAATAGCGTAACCACGGTTTTGATTCCTTAATCTCTTCCAATTCATCAAAGTTCACATCTCCGAAATCAAGTTACACCATAAATCGATGTCAAAGGGTTTACGCTCTGATCTCAAATCTCGATCTACCCTCATAAATTATTATATTAGCTGACATGGATACGATATGTCGTACCCTAGGGATGCGGTCACACTAATAGAAAGATGAATATAAATACTTTGCTTAGAATAGCAACTTCAAAACTTTTATTTCTCTTTATGCATAAAAATGGTTTGATATTTTGAAAATTGTTTTATGAAATGTCTACTTACGTACCGTTTATATTAAACCTCTATTATATATACAAATTCATCGACATTATCAACCAAAGGATGCCCAATGCTGTACATAGGCCTATAGACCTTCCCTACGGGTTTTTCCAGCAACTGATGGCTACATTAACGTGCAGTTTTTTTTTTAAATTCAGCAACACTCATTACAAAAAAGCAAATACACTTATTTTTTAAGGTATCATAATTCGCCATTGTATTAAAATGATTAAAATTCAAACCTTATATTTCTTTCATTTTTTGTTACCGTGTTTTAAAAAGAGAAAAGAACATTTCTTCCCCATTCCGACAGAACCAAATAATCATTAAATTGGCCGTTGCCTCTTATCAACTCAGCCGTTCCCAAGTTTTGGGGTAATTTGTCTCGGAATAGATAAGAGAGTTCTTGTAATAGCCTATTTAAAATTTAAAGCCTTCCCTTTGTGTCTACAAGCTTAAATGCTTAATTATTGGCTACGTCTAAAGTTTAAAAACTAATTAATAAGACTCTTACAGTTGATGTCGATTTTCGTAATTTCAACGTGAAGTGTCTTGGGAACTTGTCTGGCTAAAGTATAAACCAGATCATTTGGCTTCTAAGAACAGACTTTAGAATTCTTAACTGTGAAAGTTTATTCAAATTTGTATGCCGTTTAATTTCTAATGAAATTATGAAAAAAATAGAGTGCCCTTAACTTGCATTTTAATTTTCAAAATGTTTATCTGGAACAAATAATATCTAAGAAGACACAGCTACTTCTGCTCCTATATACAGTACTTTTTATAGGGCTTAGGGTTTAGGGTTCCGTTGCCGAATGGCAAAAACCGGAACCCTTATAGTTTCGTGAAGTCAGTCTGTCTGTCTGTCTGTCTGTCCGTCCATATGTCACAGCCACTTTATTCTAAAACTATTAGCATCACACAGCTGAAACTTGGGATGTATGTATCTTATTTACCGCTTTCCGATTAAGATAAAAAATAAAAAAAAATGATATTTAAGGGGGGGCTTACATGAAACTAAAACCTAAAATATTTTTTAAAGCAAAGTTTTTGCTGTCAAAAAATATTGTGATATTTTCGCTAGGTGGAAGTAAGTGGACCCTGAATTCATTTTAAGGGTGGTACGGAACCCTCAGTGCGCGGGTCCGATTCGCGCTTGGCCGGTTTTTTTAACATTTATCCTTTTATAAAAAAACAATGAAATTAAAATGAAATAAACATTTCGTATTCTTATGTATCCGTTATCAGGTAACAGGAAACAGAACGGACGAAAAGTTTGCCCATAACACCATAGTATATTCCGCGTGGCAAAGAAACTTAGAAAACGATAAAGCCTCTGATATAACCACGTAGAATTATTTATGAAGCGTCACGTTGTAACCATAAATTCTGCTGCCACGGAGTTTGGTTAAGAATGACAAAACTAAGTAGGATTAGATATTTATACGGATTTTTATTTACACCTCAATAATGTGTGAAAAATTTGGATATTTACGTTTCGGCAGTGACATTATTAGAATTCTATTATTTAAGTTTTTAGAATAAAAACAACCAAAATGATTAATTAAACTTCATCAATATAACGACCACAAAAAAGATAGATACAAATTAATTTATAGGTTGCGTATTGCGTTTTTGCTTTGCTTTGCTTAGAATAGCACTACATGAGGGAAATGGAAATAATTTTTATTTTTCATAAGTTACATCGCAACGTAAATTCGGCAACTCAACTAGTTGAGTGGAAATTGACCTGTCTGGAACTTGAACGGATGAAAACAAGATCGCAATACGCCCCTGAGACAAAAAAAAAGAATTATACCTAATTACTACTACTTCGAACTCAAATGGTAATAGCTTTTTGTTTTTTTTTTAATGTAAAAATTAACCTTTAATTTAAATAGATGTATGGTTATCCGTATACTAAGTAATAATCGAATTTCATAGATTACGAAATCAGCCGTCTGTGGATTCATTGTCAACACCACATTTCTCATGACTAATTTTCTCACTACTACCATTAATTACTCGATAGAACCTATACGAAGGCTTCATTCAGAGTTATTCGACCAACTCGCTCACTCAAAGACAGAGCTAATTGATTAGCTTTGCATAATAACACCCAACTAAGTTTCGGGTACGAAAATGATGGAATATATTAAACTGTCTTCTGGTACGGATTATAAATTAAGTTAAAAACGTCTTGTAAGCCTTTCAAAGGAGTTGGGCGTCCTCTGAAAGCATTATTAAATTTCTAGATGGAGTAGAATTAATCGTCTTTAAATACAAATTGTCCCTAAAAATAGTTTCAAGCTTAAGTCCAGGGGTAAAGTAGCACTGGGACTTCCGAATCAACCCCATGAATGTTACGCAATTTTTGTTTTTTATTTAATCGCAGAACATACGTGGAGTTATTCGGATAGCCCTAGTGATGTTCTACCTCTGGGCTTTGGCTTGACACAATTTTTGGGACATAGCTCTAGCTTCTGTATGTAGCTCTAGCTTCTGCCTAAAAATAGATATGTTAATCTTTTATTGTAATGAACTAAATAAAGTAAAAGTAAAGTTAGCCTGTAACGTCCCACTGCTGAGCAAAAGCCTTACCTCAACTATGAGGGAGTTCGAGCCATACTCCACTCCACCACGCGGGCTAAAAAACTAAATATATTAAAAAAAATATGGGTAAAACTAAGGAAGATACCAAGCCATACATAGTAGTTTGGCCTGTGATCCATGATGTGATGTGTTTAATCTAGTAATTATTAAGGTAATATAAAAAAAAAACTTGTTGAACAGTTATAAAAGTTAACATCTGAGTGATGAAAAAACACACACACAATCTAAAATTTGAGACAAAAATAAATAAAATCATTCGTTTCAATCTATCCGCTTCCTGTAATATTCGTATCGTGAATTTCCCTGACAAAACAAAACAAAAAGAAAATGGGTTCAGACGAATGCCATAGCATCCAAACCACTTTGAACTAGGCTTACAGTGGCCACGTGCCTACTGGAGCATAACTGCTAGAATTCCAAAGCTGAAATTCAGCTCAGTCATCTCGAAAACATGCGTTGTATTTGCGATGTTATACCAGAAACTCAAAATATGTCCACATCAAGCAATGTGGATCTAACATTTGAAATCAACTTTAGCCTGCCATTTCAACGGAAATGTCACAGAATTATCGGCAACGCTCATCTGACGATTGTATTTAGCATTGATCAGTGTTTTAGACAAACGTTCGGTTTGAATTTGTAGAGATGGGACATGGTTCCTGAGCGTGACAGTTATCGATGAAATTCGGCATTTTCATTACCAGATCGACACACATACCCATACAGTTTTTATTTGTTTTTCGTCCTACCTGTTTTTTATTTATTATAGCTGAACGACCATTTACATTTTGTTGTCTATAGTGTTAAGTCAAGTATGTTTTTTATAACACGCGAATAGCGCTCACATACATTGGTAGCTTACCTAAATATTGAAAGTTTTAAAATAAGCGCTTACATATATTTGATAGCGCCTAAAATTTCTGCACATAATCACTTGTAGTTTGTTTACCGTTTTAGTCACAAGCACTTTTAAATAGGGCCAACAAACCACACAAACATATTTTGTAAGTAGTGTAATAACCGTGCCGATTAGATAGGTATTGCACAGAAATGTTGAAATACATTTCCAAATCTATCGATAAAATAAGCCATTGAGTCATTATTCTGAAGATTCTCTCCCAGAGATTTAACTGTCTGTATATCAACCAGGAGGTGCTCGTAGCGCAGTGGTGGCAGCGCTTCGGTAGTAATACCGAAGTTAAGCAACTTTCGGCGCGGTCGGTGTTTGGATGGGTGACCATTCCGACCATATAAGTGACGTACATCACGAGCATCTCCGTGCTTCGGAAGGCACGTTAAGCCGTTGGTCCCGGCTAATATCGATTGGTATTAGTCGTTAAGCCTAGTCAGAGGCCCTATGGGCGGCTTGATAAAAATCTGACAGCAAGGTTGGTCGCTTGCCTTGCAAACACCCCTCCGCCAATCCGCACTGAGCCCGCGTGGTGGAGTATGGCTCATACTACCTCACATTTGAGGTAAGGCCTTTGCCCAGCAGTGGGATGCTTACAGGCTAACTTTACTTTTTTATATCAACCATTGTTATATGGTTCACATATACACTTGCAATGTGGTGGTCGTCTAATTTAATTTAATTTTCATTTAATTTAATTTGTGTGCAATTTGATTTCATTTAATAATTTAAAATGTACTAGCTTTTGCCCGCGACTCCGTTCGCGTGGACTTCAGGTTCGTCCCGTCTAGTCTAGTAATAAGTAAGAAATACGGTAACTAAGTAAGCACTGCAGAGCCCTAAATTGTAGCCTATATGTTATTCTGATGTATAAGCTATATTGTGGTAAAGTTTCATTCAAATCCATTCAGTAGTTTTTACGTGAAAGAGTAACAAACATCCATACATCCATACAAACTTTCGCCTTTATAATAGTAGTAGGATGAATGACTGAATTATGTCGAAAAATAAATGAAATAAAATGAAATGAGTCCATAGCGTAGCATCTCTATATTCACTCACAAATCAGCGCTACATTTCGCTGCGGCACACAGAATAGCTAATTGCGTTGCGTTGGCGTTTTCACAAACAGCGCGACAGCTTGCCACGTGCTGGAAATACAGGGTGTAAATTGATTCTGCTTTACACAGAAAGTGTATTGTGAACTGGGTTCTAAAGCACTGTTTTTGGGATTCCGTTGACAAATGGCAATAACAGAACCCTTATAGTTTCATCTAACTCTCTATTTATTCCGTAAGTCACAGCCGCTTTATTCTGAAACTATTATCATTACAAAGTTGAAACTTGGTAGGTAGATATTGTATCCTGGAAACCGCTTTACGATTCTTATACAAAAAAAATAATAATAATAAGGGTGGGCTCCCATACATAGAACTAATAACAAAAAAAATGACACTCCTTCGTGTAAAAGTCGAATATTTGAAAGCTTCCACAGTGGTAAAATACACACACACATAGTAATTGGTGCCTTTTTGATACACAATCATGGTTTTTAAATAATTATTTTTATTATGTCTGTATTGTTGTGTGTCAAATAAATGTTTCTTTCTTTCTTTCTTTCTTTCTTTCTAAAATCTAAATAAAACATAGGAAGTGAAACATAGGTAGGAAAATCAGGCGAATTCCGTTCCTTAGCCATACGCAAAAGAAATGTGAGGTGCGCATAGATATGACGAGTATCATCAACATTATTTTGATTCGAAGCTTATCCATTTCATTTCAATAAATAAATCATAATAAAAAAAATGATGAAAAGATAAAGACGAATGATGCAACGTAAGAAAACAGAACATAAAATTGGATGTCATATTGAGATATGACATCAAGTTTTCCACAAACCCTTATGATTTCAAACAAACATGTAACATCTGATAATAATATGACAAACCCAAATTTTATTGTATTATAATACCCGAAATGCTCCAAGGATATTTTTTCTTTTATCTCGTTTTCACTTTGTGGCCCGTCAGAAAAGATAAGGGTCTAAAACTAGAATATTTAGGGTGAATTTTATTTATCACGTCCGAGTGCTTGAAATATTTAGGAGGTCTGGAAGCGAGGTAGTTGTTAGTTGGATATTTTCAAAGGATGTTTTTGTTCTATCTATACTAATATTATAAAGCTGAAGAGTTTGTTTGTTTGTTTGAACGCGCTAATCTCCGAAACTACTGGTTCGAATTGAATAATTCTTTTTGTGTTGGATAGTCCAGTTATCGAGGAAGGCTATAGGCTATATAACATCACGCTACGACTAATAGGAGCAAAGATATAGTGGTAAATGTGTAAAAAACGGGAGAAAAAAGTCACTATTCCACGCGGACGAAGTCGCGGGCAAAAGCTAGTAGAGTATAAATTACGCTGGTAGTTTTCTTTTGTTAGGAACGCCAGTCATCTCAAAGAGATTCAGTTTTTTTTTTTCAGAGTTTTACCCTAAAATTCACGTAACATATAATAAAATCAAACTGAGATTGTACACACACAAAATTAGCTCTCTCTTTGCATCATAACACAATATATTTATATACATATACAGTCTGTTCGGATTGTAATAGGAGCAAAGATTTTTATCAAAGATTGACCTTATCCCTCTCATATTGATTTTATTTTATGTTTTTTCATATTCATATTGCTCTAAAATGCTTTATCTCAGAAATATGGTAATCCAAAGTTATTATCCCTAATCAATGTATATCAAAATCACTAACTCGTTATAGTAAATGAAAATGTTAAGTTTTACAACTGGACACATTTTTGTTTTCAATACATTTGTAGTTTGATTTATTTTGATACAAAATAACAATACATTTATTTTTATTATAAAAAAAATATTTGGAATGTATAAAGGGCTATATTTAACTTTTTTGCTGATATTACAAGCCACACCCTGTGTATGTATAAAAATTACCAAAACTAACGTTTTGCAATGTACTAAAAAAAACTATCAAAACCCATTTTCACATTTTAAAAACTTCGTCACTCAGTTAATAAAGTCACAGTCTCTTTACACCAGCCCTTTCATAATAAAAAGATAGGAACGAAATTAATAAACTCTCAAAAAGTCCAGCTGACGCCGAAAATATTAACATGAGGGTGAAAAAGTTTATTTTCGCGAGTTCATTCTGGAAGATGAGAATTATTTTACCTTCATAACATTCTTACAAATGAGTAAATAGAATACGTGCCTCCTGAAAGGATTAAATAGGTATACAAGGTAATTAAAAAAAAAAAACATTTCTTTCGGGACATGTTATCTGCATAATAGTACACATTTTTGTATAAAAACCTCACGGATTTTATCATCATTCTTTTGTTTACGCGACCGCCAGCGGTCTATCGATCCCTGAGCGTTACTGAATACCTCGTGGAAGTAGTTATTAGTTCGGTGCTACCAAAGAGGTTTTGGGCTCGAATCCCGGGTGGGGCTGAAATATGTTTCGGTTTTTTTGTCCCCAGAGTACTCGGAAACAGCTCGAAGTTGGAGTTAAGAATAAAAATATTATTGTCTGACCAAGACGCTCTCAGGTTCTTGTGGAGGGACAGCCCTGATGATCCAGTTCGTACCTACGCGATGACGTCACTTTTATTTGGCGCGAAGTGTTCGCCCTTCGTAGCGCAGTTTGTCAAAAATAAAAATGCGCAGCGGTATGAGTCATCCATGCCAGCCGCAGTAGATGCCATAGTAAACTCTCATTACATGGATGACTACATACAAAGCTTGCCCGATGAAAAAACAGCTATCGATATGGTACATAGAATTTCGCATATCCACAAAGAAGGCGGTTTTCACATGCGTAACTGGACTAGTAACAGTGTAGCAGTACTAGACTCCGTTCCAAAAGAAACGCTAGGTACTGAGGCCGTAAAATTTAAGATTGATCAGCAATGTGACGGCGAGCGTACGCTAGGACTTATTTGGTACCCGAGTACGGATGAGTTGGCGTTCGATGTCTCGTTCAAGCGCATTCCCGAGGCTATTATGCAAGGTAAGGAAAGGCCAACCAAAAGAATTATGCTTCGCGTCGTAATGTCCATTTATGACGTGTATGGGTTTCTTCACTATCCAAGGTAAAATCATGCTGCAGGGCACCTGGCGGGCGAAAATTAGCTGGGACGATGGATTTATATTGTAAGTGCTCAAATGGATCGAATTACTCCAGTTAATTGATAAAATTCGCATACCGCGTTGTTATCAGAGCATTCCTATATGTGCGAGCGAGACAAAAGATATACTTGCCTCCAAAGCCGCGGCCGTAGCACTGCCACTCGATGGTGCTACGAAAATGACTACGCAAGCGGCCGGCTACGAGAAATGCTACGACACGAGGTTCGTTGCTACGAAAGACTCGCAGCCGCACACGGAATGTTATAGAAACCTACAGTTGCATGTATTTAGTGACGCTGGACAACAAGCGCTGTGTGCGGCCGCATACTGGCGATGGATTTCTAACGATAATAAAATATGCGTTGCATAAGTCGCGAGTAAATGTCGAGTTGCACCGGTCAAACCAGTAACTATGCCACGTCTTGAACTTCAGGCTGCGTTACTGGCCGCAAGGCTTGCTCACACTATTGCTACGGAACATAAGTTGAAACCCGAGCAAAGATATTTTTGGTGTGATTCTACCACCGTGTTGCACTGGTTACCAGTGTAGATGAAAGCGTGATGATGAAGCAAGCAGAGTGCCTGCTCCTGAAAAAAGCTCAAGCAGATTCATTTGGCGCTGAAATAAATCTGTTGAAATGTGGTAAGTACATTCAGCGCGACAGTAGACTACGCAATTTATCGCCATATCTAGATAAGCTAGGGCTTCTTCGTGTAGGTGGCCGTATTGATGCTGTTTCTGATGTTGCGTTGGAAACCAAACGACCTTACATTATCGATGGACGTCACCCAATTACTAAGCTTATAGTCAGACATTACCACGTAAAGGCAGCACATGGTAATCAAGAAACTATTGTCAACCACCTGAAGCAGATTTACTGGGTGATCAGGATACGTCCAACTGTCAAGGAAGTCGCATCAAAATGTTTCTTTTGCAGATTACGAAGAGTCAAACCGGCTGTTCCTAGAATGGGTGACTTACCTGAGGCGAGGATGGCCCACCATCAGCGACCGTTTACGTTCTGTGGCGTCGATCTTTTTGGTCCAATGGAGGTCGTGGTAGGCAGGCGACGCGAAAAAAGGTATGCTGTCTTGTTCACATGCCTCACGATCCGTGCGATCCATATTGAAGTGGTGCATTTCGTAACGACTGATTCGCTTATCATGGCTCTTCGCCGCATGTCCTGTCGAAGAGGTTGGCCACGATACATATACTCGGACAATGGGACCAATTTGCGAGGCGCTGACGTGGAGCTCAGTAAGGCGATGCAGGAGCTCGATGATGATGCCCTAAGAACGGAAGCGGTGAACAATGGTGCGCTGTGGACCTTTATTCCCCCAGCCAGCCCTCATTGGGGTGGGGCATGGGAACGTCTTATTCGCAGCGTTAAGTCCTCACTTCGTGTTATACTCAAAGAACGAGCCCCTAAGGACGAAGTGTTAAGGACCCTCTTGGCTAAAGTTGAGAATATTGTCAACAGTCGCCCGCTGACCCACGTCTCAGTTGAGCCCGGTAGTGCCGAGTCATTAACTCCAAATCATTTTCTCATCGGTTCATCGAGCAACTTACCTACGGCAAGGGTTTTTGATGACTCGGATTTGTTTCTGAGAAGGCAATGGCGGCAGGCGCAGAGGCTAGCAGACATGTACTGGCATCGATGGCTCAAAGAGTATTTGCCAACTCTTGTCCCCAGAACCAAGTGGCACCAAGAGCAGAATCCTTTGAAGGTGGGTGATCTAGTTTTATTGCAGATCCGGACGGGCCCAGAAATGTATGGCCCCGGGGCATAATAGATAAAGTGTTTCCAGGCAAGGACGGTCGAGTGCGGGTCGTAGAAGTGCGAACTTCACGAGGTGTCTATTCCTTTAAGTTTAGAGTGCTGAACCAGCACTGGGGTGGGGAGTGTTGACGGTGGCTCATCTTCGAATTGTATTTATCTGTATTTTGAAGGTAAAATTAAACTACTAGCTAGTAAGGAATATTTGCCTACCTACAATGTTTAAAAATGTTATCGATCGCGGTACGCCGCGAGCCCTCGGGCAGTCTGTAAGCATAACCGGGCGCGAGCGCATGTCGCTTTCCGAAACTGTATTTCCACGTGTTTGCCGAAATAAACGTCTAAAGTGTGCTATCATCTTTTAATCAGCAACCTGTAGTCTTCAGTTGGGAAGATAATGATGATTATACCCTCGTGCCTCGGAAAGCACGTCAAGCGGTTGATCCTACGTCTGATCTCTAACCAGTCTTATCTCACCGAATAATGAAAGTAAAGTAATGGAAAGTGCCCTTATGTATTGCGCACACACTTGAGCAATAAAAACAATGGTCCCTTTTTATAATATAAAATGCATAGAAAATATAATATCGGCTTTGCATCAGAATAAGAGAGGTAACCATATCATTGAACTTAATACACTCGTAGCAAAGCTACTACGAGATTCGTAGCAGATTCTGCGTAATTTCGTAGCTTTCATATACTACGGTAGAGCTACGAGCTCTGAACTTTCGCATTTTATTACTTTTAATGATATTCTTCGTGGATGTATTGGATTTTATGGTGACACTATCTCTGAGTTTGATTCCTGGTTAAAACAAAATTGAATAAAGATTTATTTTAAATGGATGCGGTCATCCAGCATAATATTTTGCATCAAGATTTCTCATCGCCATTGTTTTGTTTTGACCATACAGCTAACCTAATAGAAAAGTTCGCAATAACATTAAAATCAAAACCTTTTGCTATAGTAATAAGATTTGTTTGCGTATCACTGCTTCACAGCTGCGTTATAGGCCGTTAGGATTATAATCCTCTATTTGTACACGGATTAGGTTTCAAAAGCTTTTGTGCAAACATGTAGCGACCAGCGGTAGCGGGCGAACGAGGCTTTATACATTCAGGGTGTAGTTTGTTAACTATATTGTATGGCCATCTATGAATTACAATAAATAAATATATATAAAAATATAAATAAGTAAAAAGTAAAAAAAATATAAAAATGTAATAATAATATAAATAATAATAAAGAATATAATTATGCATATACATGTAACTGTTGGCTCACATTTTGATCTTCCATTTCAATTTTGTTCGGATGTAGCGGCCATCAATAAAGCCTTAAGACGTGTCCTGTGGGAAAACAGCCCTTTACCACCAGCTCCGTTCGTTCGTCCTTCTGAACATCCCCCTCCGGGACACAAACTACCATGGCCCACGTGGAGGTCCCTTAACCGACTGCGGTCCCAAGTGGGTAGATGCAGGGACACCATGTTCAAGTGGGGCCTTTCCGATGGAGCCGACCAGTCCTGTGTCTGTGGTTTCACTCCACAAGACATGTCCTACCTCTTGTCTTGTCCTGTATGCCCCGATTTTTGCTCTCTTGAGGATCTTATGTGTGCAAATGACAAGGCAATCCGCGTCGCTTATTACTGGGCACTACAAATTTAACTGATCTACCATCGACACGCTAATAAGAAGAAGAAGAATAAAACCTTAAAAAATCGGTTCCTTGCATTATTTTACAAATAAAATATTCTATGACAAACATCTTAAATCATCACGTTTAGACATTAACAGGTTGTAAAGGACTCTCGAATTTAGCTAATAAATTGAAAACCTGACATTTTTGAAGTTGTACCAAATCATTTTTATATTCTTAAAAAATTAAATAAGAAACCAAAAATTGTGCAAGGGCGGGACTCGAACCAGCATCTTTATAGCTTACCAGGCCAACTGCTCTTCCAATTTAGCTACCGTGCTGTCGGTCCGACCGCGCGAAATTCTTGGTCTCTTATGATACGTCATTGCGTGACGTTAGCGCCATCTACCCGTCTGTTTATGCAACAAATTTTTATATTTTATTTATATTGATGTTATCTGAGTTTGGAAGGTGGCCGTCATATCGTAAAAGTTTAAAAAATCCAAGTGAGCCACGCTCCATAGTATAAATTCCAAAGCCCTGGATATGTCAAGTACTATGACTGGACTCATTTGTTTGCAATACATTGCTGGTTCGATTTATTTTGTTAGAAAATAACAATGAATATTTTTCAATTTAATAAATTGAAACCATTTAATATGGATTACTCGTCACTTAAAGGGCCTACATTTTAAATTTTTGCTCCTATTACAGGTCACAGCCTGTATATAATATTCATATCAGGTCACAGCCTGTAAAAAAAATATTTTGACAAATTTCATTTTTTTCAAACAATAACGGTCAATTACACAGAAAAAACACAGCCAGTTTTATGTGACCCTAGTAAGACTAAAATCAAAGTGTTACCGTTGAAATAAGAGAACTTTATCTTAACCAACAAAAACATGTTTTCTAACAGTCATTCAATACTCGTATGAAAACGAAGTCAAAGCGATTCCAGTAACGTCTCTTTGAAACACGTCTTCTTCGAATAAGTATTTCATCAACTAAGTTATTTAATCTTCATACATCAATGTACGGAACCCGTGACGCGTAAGAAATTGCTAATTGTGAGTGAACGGACCTTTCAGAAGGCATTGTCGGCACTTCGGACTAATTATCGAATATTACGCCTCTTAATTACCCTTGAGTAATGGCTGGGTATTTTGGGATGAGGAAGATGATGTAAAAGGCCAGGCGCGGAAGTCTCGACATAGTTCCATGTAAAACAAACAGGTGGCGCTCGAAAAAAGCTGAAACGAAATTGGCATTGTCGTGTATTTATCATATAATTAATATTCATATCGGAATAGAAGAACAAGTAAAAGCTGTCAAACGAAACCGATTTTGGATGACAATAACCAATTTTAGTAAGTTACATTAGTAACTTAAAATGAGATAAACTTTCGTCCAGGTGATTTATACCTATCTTCTTAGGTTAAATATATTAGTTTACCGCATGATAAACAGTCGACACGAAATATCTAACATGCAGCCTTAGTGTAAAACGAAAAATTATTTATTTGCACAAAATATTCGTAAACATGCATTAAATGTTATTTTGTCTTTACATTTTACATAACTTCGTACTTTAAATTTAAACCGGATTGGCAAATATAAATCGTAAATTGAGAGGCTTCCATTTGGATTAATTTACCGTTTAAAATGAGAAGTTGTAAGGGTTATTTTGCTGTAATGAACAATAATCAATCACGGATCTAGTCCCTATGTTTCAGAAGTACAATTTCTTTTAAATATACACAATTTCATTTAAAATTATAAAAAATCACATGAAAGACATTTTCAGCGAGGCTCTTTGGGGCTCCTAACTGTTTGACAGCCGCCAAAAATGGTTCTGCTGCATCATATCTCGCATCTCTTTTTATCGCACAGCTTTATCCTACTGACATCTTGCTTTTGTCGTTCTATTCCAAAAGGGATAATAATATTATGGTATTTATTGATGTTTGAATCAAGCTTAAAAAACTGCAAATATTTAGCTACGTATGTTAAAAGGATATTCGATGCAGAAGATCAGAATAATGAAATTGTCTACGCGAAATGTCAAAAATCTTGCTTCAGACTTCCATCACAGGGTACCAACTCTCATGCAGTTTGAATTGGAAAAAAAGTTCACCGATAAAATTATCGTAGTCGAAAAAAAATTGATTTCTCAGAGTCACGATTTCCATGCATTTCGATTTCATAAGCTGTGTGGTTTTTTTTTACTCCTAGGTACCTATATCATTTGATTTTAGTTAAAAGGATAAAACTCGCAAGCGAATTACAACATCTCTCATTAAAAAATACATTAAATTTAGAGAATGATAAAGTATAGATTACAGACAGTTTTATATCTTTTCTAAAGACGAGTATCCACTATTTGTGTAGGTAGCTTTTAGCAATATAACCTTAGCTCAAGTGTAACTAACAAATAATATATCACAGTGGAAACGGAGCGTAAACGACAGTCCAAGTGACTTCGGAGATAAATCCGAATATACAGCCTAAAACATTATGTGCCAAGATTTCTAAGCAGGCTGGGAGCAATGGCATAGTTATGTGACCCTTAGGAAGTTTTTATGGGCGACTTTTTAGTTGGGTCAGGTTTGAGGTGACACTTAAATAGAATGGATGTGGTTGTTGTGCTTTTAAGTCTTTGTTGGAATCTCTTTGAGAGAATTTACGTAAATACTCTATTCTCTAATAGGGGACTGACAATTCGGCGAAATGGTTCCAGTAAAGGGTGGTACTGCAGTGTTTGCTTCGCACAAAACTTGATGTGCCCCCCGATTTACTTTCGGAAAGATTTTTTTAGGTTCCGTAGCCGACTGGAAAAAAACGGAACCCTTATAGTTTCGTCAAGTCAAGCTGTCTGTCTGTCCGTCCGTATGTCACAGCCACTTTATTCGAAGTAAGTGGACCCCAGATTCTGTTTAAGGGTGGTACGGAACCCTCTGTGCGCGGGTCAGAGTCGCGCTTGGACGTTTTTTTTTTAAAAAAAGATGTAGTGACCTTTGTTTGAGTGCATTCTAAGTTAGGTACTCAGATTTTTATTAGAAATGGAATAAGATTTTTTACGAATTAAATAATCACAAAAAAACTTCAGGAAAATCTTAATATAAAATAATGGCATTTTAAAAAGTTGCTTCTTTGCTAGCTTTCGTGCGCATTTACGGCATAAGTGTGACATGTATCTTCTGTCTTTCTCTTGTGTTGTCAAATGGCACCGCGTGTTGAATTCTTAAAAACTTTTTTTTATGTTTTAGCCGTGCTTACCTGAGCTCCCGTAAAAAGGTTTTGCTGAGTTTTCATGTAGATAGCGTATGCATTTTTTTTTATGTTCTGTTTTGTATACTGCATGCTCTAGTTTGCTAGCGATTACATTGAAATATGTCTTTATTTGCTAAAAATAGTCTTCTAACTATCCTATTAAATGAATTCTTTTCTTCGTACCTCCATATACCCATTGACCCAACGCTAAAAATAATAAGGCACTCAACCCTCGGGTAGCCAAGTCGTGACTGCTTACACGCATGCCAATCAAGGTTGCCCAGGACAATTCTTGACCTTTAAGGTCGGTAATGGAAGGTTATGTCTGACCTCTTGGTAAGGCGTACCACTGTGCAGTGGGCAGCTCTATTTCCGGGTTAACCAATCTGATTATGTGAGGGGCAGTTGATAAGTTAATTTCGTTGTAGTTTTGTTTGGATTGTTGTAGTATTTTTGTTCTTGATACAGCGTTGTTATTTTTATCTGAAAACGTGTAGGTAAAATCTTTCTTGCACTTTTTTACTTTATAAAATATTTAGAAGAATGTTGATTACAAATGAACTTATTAAAAAGAACAGATAAAAAATACATGATATAACTTTTAACTGAACATAAATTATTGGGTCCTATCGCTAGAAGTTTTTTTTTAAAGCCTCACGGATCAATACTAGACTACAGGTGGCCACGTAAGCAAAATAATATTGATATCACCGTCTGATCCGTGAGGACATCAACACATATTATGCACACCCATTTTAGGTAAAATAATAATATTATAACAGCAGAGCAGTCTTTCAGTGCTTCTTTTTATATTTACATATTTATTTATAGGTAATATTTGATATAGCTCTAACCACAAAAAAAACATCAAAGTCCTGTAAACAAAACACAAACTTAAATAAGCCTTTATTCATACAGGCTAACATTACAGCATTCAGAAAATCTTCCTTCTACGTATGGAAACGAGAAAATGTCGACTCCGTAAGACATCTTTCAGTGGAATTTACTCACAGTCCATAGCAGCTTCAAGTTGGATCCCAGTACAAGTTTTCGTTTCCAAGAACCTTTATGCGAGTACAAACAAGCTTGTTCAGAGAAGTTTTGAAGAGAAGACAACGTTGATTTCCAGTTGGGATATGAATTTATAAAGTGTCTTCGTTGTATTTCATTGTTTACGATAAAATCTAGACAATGTACGTGTATTTCAAGATTTTTTTTCTCATAATAAAGGGACACTGACCTACTTTAATTGTTGCAAACGCTAATTTATTTGTTTATTTTATTCTTTATTGCGCAGACAAAAGAAAGTACAAATGGCGGACTTACTGCTAAAAGCATTCTCTACCAGTCAACCATTAGGTGAGGCAGAAACGATTGAGGCGGCATAAAAGAACACAAAAATGCAAGAAATTTATATTATACTACTAATATAACATACATAAATACTTAAAAATAAACCTACATAAACATACATAAATGCATAACTTTATCCATTTACAGAGATAAAAGGGGAAACAAAGAGAGACTTTCAAGCATCACGAGGTATTCTCACTGAGAAAAAGCTCACGAATTGACTTGAATAAGAATTATTATTAGCTAATCTAAAAAATATTTTATTTTATTTTTTGAAAATGGTTACTCCAGTCTAAGGCCCAATTTCTTCATTGACAGTAATGGTATTTAAGTTACCTACCTTACCGGCTGTTGAATATTAACGATTTTGTGTTTTGAAAAATAACTACCTTAACCAAGTGTCAGAATGGCTATTTTAAATTTTAATGACCATAGGCTAAGATAATTTCTTCTTCAAAACACACAATCGTAAATATTCCACCGCTGGTAACGTAACTACAGATCAAAAAACTAGCTCCAAGTCAATCACGCATAAGAATTATCGGAAAACCGGAGGTGTGTGATGTATTCACCGTTGATGTTCAGTCACTTTACCACCTCTATATACATATAATCTATGTGGCACCGCCGATGAAACTGAATCACCGCCAAACGATAGAATCAAAGGCTTTCTCATAGTCCACAAACGCTAAACATAGAGGCATATTATACTTCTTGGACTTCTGTATAATTTGTCTAAGCATATGGATGCAGTATATGGTACTAATGACTGTTCACTCTATTATTTTATATCTCAGGCATTAAAATTATAAAGACTAAGATAAATACTAATACAGAGCTAGCCAGCATGAGCTAGATAGAACATTTATTAAGGCTTTATTTATTGCCACTTTCTTGTTTTCTTTATACAAGAAAAATACAAAAATGGCATTATATCCCAAACTAGACTTTAATTAAAGTTATGTTATTTATAAGGCGTTCAAATAATATAAATAATGAAAAAAATTAGTTTAAAACTAACGACTAAAATCTCAGGGAAACGTAAGTAAACAAATAATTTCATCTTTTACTGGTAGGTACGTGTAAACAAAGGTAATAATGCGTGTCTAACTTTGTACAAACTCCATATAAACTACAGCCTGTTACACAAGCTTGTCTAAACATTATGTGCGCGATGGTTCGCAATACCGCTCTTCCGTTAACTTTAAATTAGAAAACAAGCCTCGAGTTAGAAAACCAAATACCACCTTATACGCATATTGAGAATTCAAAGCAATAACAAACCATTATTGTAAGAAGTAAGGTTGATGTTGGAATGGCGTGTGACACAGATGTTAAGGACAGAGATACCCGATAGAATAGAACAGTTTTTTTTGCAATTTTTTCACCGTGCCGTACTGTGCCGACAAAACTGAGCTTGCCCAACGTGCTGTACTAAAGGTCAAGGCTCGGAAAAAACGCATGCTCTCGACCAAAGAATTGTATGGCGAGTGTAAAGTTCTTACAGAAAGGCAATGCCATTCTTAAGACAGAAAGAAAGAAGAAAGAAAATACATTCGACCGAGAAAAAATACATGCAGAACTGGGTAGGCTACTCGAGTCGTAAAGGCACTGAGCAAAAGTCGTGGCAACGGAGCGCATACCACGACGCTGATTTTCAGCGGGTACCTTTGTGGGTCTTCGACTGGTTCTGAAGCGACACCAAACACTGCCCTTCAATCGTCAGATCGCAGCAAGGCGACAGGGAGCAATGCGAGCATACCCTATTATTCGATGCCGTACGGCGTGAGCAAAAAGACAGCACAAAGCCTTGAGCTCAAAACTGAATAATGGATTGATTAACTGATGTATATGGCCGCACGGCCGTTACAAATAGTATCTACCTACATACTTATAGATATGTATAACGCGTTCGGTGTTTGCTCACTGCCATCGGGCTGTAATAAACTGGCTGTCATAATAAGTGGTTGTTTCATTCATCACACTGGCGGACGGAGGATCGTGTCGTTAGCTACCCGCAAACAAACAAAAAAATGGCTTATATCGGAAATTTATCCGTTTTTGACCATAAAACAAGTGAATGGGCGATTTTCTACGGCAAACTCAAGCAATATTTGAAGATAAATAATGTCGCTGATGACAATAAAAGTGGAATAATTTTAACGCATCTAAATGATGAGACATACCGCTTAGCGCGTAACTTAGCTTACCCAAAGGAGTTGGAATCGCTAAGTTACGATGACTTGACAGAATTACTCAATGCCCACTTCAAGCCAAAAAAGTGTTCATTTGTAGACAAGGCTAATTTTCACGGAGCTACAAGAAATCCAGGCGAATCATTGAGTGATTGGGCGGCGCGGTTAAGAGGTCTGGCAAGCTACTGCAACTTTGGTACCGCTTTGGAGACGAACTTGCTCGACCGCTTTGTCCTAGGCCTGGGTCCTGGCTCGGAACGCGATAAACTCTTCGAGCAAAATCCGTCTACACTCACATTGACACGGGCTATTGAATTGGCTGAACAGGCAGCGTGCGCAAAGGAGGCGAAGATCATGAGCAGTAACGAAGCCAGCAACATAAAGGAGGAACCAGTGTTTCGCGCGAGATTCCAGGGTCGAGCAGGGCGTGGGTACGGCGCCGCCAATGGCAGTGGCGGGTCCGATGATGCCTCGACAAGGCGCGAAGCGGCGCGGCGGAACGCCGGCGCGAGGTGCTCAGTATGCGGTTTAAAAAATCATGCGAGTGATCAGTGCCGTTTCAAAAACTATAGGTGCCAAAAGTGTGGTGTTAAAGGTCATTTAAAAAAGGTGTGTGATAGTGGCAAAGGTTCGTGCGTTTATCACGTTGACGCGAAGTCGGAGTGCGACGATAATAATGAGGTCAAGGACGTCGCTTGCGAAGAATGTCAGAACTTTAACATAAGGTATGCAGCTGATAAACCAATATTAGTAGATCTTTATTTAGGTGACTGCTATCTAACTATGGAATTAGATTCTGGCTCAGGGAAATGTGTAATTTCCGATACATTGTACAAAGAAAAATTTTGTAACTATAAACTTCAAAAATGCTATGTTCAAATGTGTTTATACAACGGCCATAAAATCACTCCCAATGGGTATTTTACAATAAAAGCCACATTTAACAATATAACAAAAGCCATGAATATTTTTGTCATTAAAAACGGCGGGCCACCATTGTTGGGAAGAGATTTTATGACCACATTTAATTTGATAATTACAAACAAGTTAAATTCAATAGCTAGTAGCACAGACATTGATGTATTATTAGCAAAGTTTCCTGATTTATGGCGTGATGATTTGGGTTCATTTAATAAATTTAAAGTTAGTCTAAAACTAAAAGAAAACTCGACCCCTAAATATTTCAAGCCACGACCAGTGCCCTTTGCCCTAAAAGGGAAAATCGAAGAGGAACTGAATCGTTTGGTGAGTTCAGGTATTTTGGTTCCTATCGATTATTCAAACTATGCTACACCTATTGTGCCGGTATTAAAAGAAAATGGCCAAGTAAAAATTGCAGGTGATTTTTCGGTTACGTTGAATAAAGATTTAATTATAGAAAAGTACCCAATGCCACGAATCGAAGAAGTATTTGCCACAATAGGTGGAGGTGAACATTATAGTAAAATTGACCTAAAGAATGCTTACAACCAATTTGTTTTAGATGAATCTTGTCAAGAGCTTACCGCAATTAACACTCATAAGGGCCTTTTCAAATATACTAGGTTGGTATACGGCTTAGCCAACGCCCCAGCCATATTTCAGAAGGCAATGGAGACGCTCCTCTCAGGCATTGACGGCGTAAGTATATGGCTTGATGACGTGTGTGTTACGGCCCCCAACAGGTCTTGTCATATAGAAAGGCTAGGCGAAGTACTACGTAGACTAAATGAAGCTGGGCTAAGACTACATAAAGATAAGTGTATTTTCTTCCAAGATAACGTTACTTATCTAGGCTACGTTATCAGTAAAGAGGGCCTAAAAACATGCCCAAACAAAGTTAGGGCTATACTGGACGCACCCGAGCCGACCAACGTTACAGAGGTAAAGCGATTCCTAGGGGTCGTCAACTATTATAGGAATTTTATTCCTAACGCATCATCTGTACTAGGTCCAGTTCACGATTGCTAAGAAAAGGCGCGGCATGGAGATGGGGTGAGTCTCAAAAGCGCAGCATAGAAGCGGTGAGACGTGAGCTGGCCTCGGAGCGTGTGCTGGCGCACTTCGAGCCCGAGGCGCAGCTGGTGCTGGCGGTGGACGCCGGGCCCGCCGGCCTGGGCGCGGTGCTCGCGCAGCGCGCCGGTGACGGCAGCGAGCGGCCCCTGGCGTACGCGTCGCGCTCGCTCACGGTGAGTGAACGCAACTATAGCCAAATACAGAAAGAGGCCACAGCCATTATGTTCGGGGTGAAACATTTCCACCAATACTTGTACGGCCGCAGTGACCCTTTCATCTTGAAGACCGACCATAGGCCGTTAGTTTCAATTTTTAATAAGAGTACTGGAATCCAGTAACTACAGCGCTAAGACTACAGCGGTATGCTATAACGTTGTCGGCTTACAATTATATTGTGCAGTATGTCTCAAGTGACAACAATACGGTTGCTGATTATTTTTCACGCGCACCGGTAAAATGTAGCCACGATCGCAATGATGACGCGCCAAACCGGTCGGATGAAGATAGTGATAGGTATTGTGCACTTAAGTTTCTAAACGAAGTATCACCGGCGGTCACCATCAATGATATCGCGCAAGCGGTGACAGACGATAGTGAGTTGTGTACAGTGCGTAGGTATATGCAACATGGCTGGCCGCGAAAGATTACATGTAAATCAATTTTTTCAATGTAGATCCGATTTGCAATACGAAAGTGGATGTCTTTTTAGAGGTCATAGGGTAGTCATACCTACGGTACTCAGGGAAAAGATGTTATCAGAACTACATGACTCACATTTAGGTATCACAAAAACAAAAAGCAATGCTCGGAGTAGGATGTGGTGGCCGGGCATAGACGGCGACATCGAGCGCTGGATTGGGTCGTGTGCCACCTGCGTGAGCGTGCGCGCCGCCCTTTGAGTATATAGCCCCTGGAGATGCCATACACGGGCGACCCCCTCCGGCAAAGTACGTTGGTCAACTGTTCAAACGCGTTATATAAAACTACTTGAAGTCGCTACACCGCCATTTTGCATCGTTCCGTATCGCGTGACGCTTCTCTTGAAAAATGGTACTGCACAAGTATTCTCATGTAAAAGGCGATCTGACAGCTCAAATTCGCAACAAGATCGCGTTTCCTACCATAGTTAAGTATTTTTAGTAACTATTAAACGTGTATTTAAGTACAATTTCCTTTTAAAGAAAAAACTGTTGCGATACGTAAACGACAGAAAAATGTAAACATGAATACAGTGGTACGGAGGTGAATCGGTCTTAGTGATGTGACTCAACATAATCATTCACTCACTGGCCTTATTGGAGTTAGTTTTATAATCAGTTTTTTTAATTAGATTTTGAATTAAGTAGTAAGTATAATGTATGTTATATTTAAATCTTGTACGGTAAAAAAGAAAAAAATACTTTCTTATCCTCTGGTCATACGATGTTGAAATTTAGTCTGAAAATGAAAAGAATTGTTGGCTATAAAAATATTTCGAGGTAAAAGGAATACATTTGGCCCGGATTATGACTGTATATGTTACTAGCGGGCGCCCGCGGCTCCGCCCGCGTGAATGTCGGTTACCGCTGCAAAAAGGCTACCCAGGAAAGACACGGTCAGCAAACAAATGATTCCCATGTCAATTCACAGACACCGACACTAACTTCGACGAAGCAGTTACTATCCGCAGGCTGAACAGATTTTCTTTCTGTGGGTGTTAGTTGTTAAGTCCCGGAGTGCAACCCGTTGTTTTAGGATAGAAAACTTAAGCTATTATTGTAGAGCTTCTCTATACACAACATTTGACGTTACATTATTTTCTGGTAACAAAATATACTGATGCTCGGGAGCCCCGACCCCATGCGTAAAACATTCTTTTCGTAAATAAATTCCTACTAATTTGAATGTTTGGCCCAGGGATTTGTTTATCGTGAGTGCGAAAGAAATTTTTACTGAAAATCGCGCCGCGCGGGTTCCTTACTCATAGATCTAAACTCCCCCTCCCACACGCTCACCGGGCCTTGGTAAAGCCTACTTCGCAACGGGCCGGCCGTGCAGCAGAAATCGTAATATGTATTTTAATTTCGCTATAACTTCAGAACCAAACGTCCAATTTAATATCGCTATAACTTCAGAACCAAACGTCTAATTTTAATCATTTACAGACCAAATATTATTAACATTAACTGTACTTAGTGATGAAATAATTAATTTTGATAAGGATTAAAAGCATGAGTAAATGAAACGCGTTTAAATGTAGTCAAAAAAATAATCAAGATTTTTCAATAAAAAAAATGGTTCTTGTGCCTCACCCGACATAGATAGGTATAGTATGTCGCGGACTTTTTTGTAGATATTTATAAGATCTACAATTACTTAGAACATTTTATGGTTCTATCTTTAATAGTTTAGGCAGGGTACGCAAAATAAGTAACTGTTTTGGTTGATTTTTTACACCTTGTGTCCGAAAAACCCTAATATCTTACGGAACCCTATTTTTGTTCAAAATAAAATATATCCTATATTACTCGTGGATAATGTAGCTTTCGAATGGTGAAAGAATTTTCAAAATCGGTCCAGTAGTTTATGAGCCTATTCATTACAATCAAACAAACAAACAAACAAACAAAGTTTTCCTCTTTATAATATTTGTGTAGATGTGTAGATTTTTTACACCTTGTGTCCGAAAAACCCTAATATCTTACGGAACCCTATTTTTGTTCAAAATTAAATATATCCTATATTACTCGTGGATAATGTAGCTTTCGAATGGTGAAAGAATTTTCAAAATCGGTCCAGTAGTTTATGAGCCTATTCATTACAATCAAACAAACAAACAAACAAACAAAGTTTTCCTCTTTATAATATTAGTGTAGAAGTGTAGATATACTATATACAGGGCTACAGGCTTACAGGTTAAGTCGACCTAAATCCTGTAAGACGTGGCAGTTTACGTCATGCCTGACTGATTTGACTATCGAACCCTATATTCAAAACTTTACCGTTAAGTTATCGGACTTTTAATTTATTTTATAAAAACTCCCGATTTTTGTCTATTGCTCCCCTTTTTCGTGTTTTGTCCCTCAACTTTGTATTCTTTTCGCCAATTTTTGTGTAGTATATTAGTTGCTTTATTATTTTTAACACTACATCACAAGTAACTGAACCAACTTGAACCAACATACAAAAATTTAACCAACAATATTGAATACTGCCAGTGCTTCAGCTGCAGCAACAGCTGAAGCAGTTACCCAATCTTCACAATGTGTAATTGTAAGTCTAAGAGCCTTATTGAAATCCTTGAGTGGTTTAAGTATAGATCTGCCAGCTGCTGCATATTTCCTTTAATCACATTAAATTATTGGCTTTTGGGTTCTACCGATATGTACGTACATATCGGTTTTTAACCGACTTAAAAAACAAACATTTATGTTTGGCTTTTTAGTTTTTTTCAAATCAGTTTTTTCATTATTATTTATTATTGTTCCAGGACAACCCTAGTGCAATCCTAATGCAGCCAGTGTAAAACGAAAAATGATTTCTTGAGACAAATATTCGTAGATATGCATTACCTGTGTTATTCTGTCTTAACTTTTTACGTAAATTAACGTTTATAGAATAGAATAATCAAACTGTGTACTTAAAATTTGAAGCTCATTGGTAAATATATATCATGTATTAAGTGTTAAATGAATATTTGTTGGGGTTATTTCGCTGTAATGAACAACAATCAATCACCGATCAAGTCACCATGTATCAGGATTACTATTTCTAAAAAATATACACATATTCACAACTTAAATTTATAAAAAATCACATGAAAGAAATTTTCAGCGAGCCTCCATGGGCCTCAAAAACTGACTGATAGCCGCCAAAAACGGTTCTGCTACATCGCATCTCGCATCTCTTTTTATCACACAGTTTGCTGCTAGTGATATCTCGCTCTTTTCGTTCTATTCCACAGGGGTAGTAATTTTATGAATAAAACATATTAAGGAAAGTCTTAACTGGGTCCTAAAATCTTTACCATAGAATTTAAATAAATCATTCCAATTAAATTATCAATTTTTATTGCTTTTCCTTTGTTCGTTCAAATGTTTATGTAACTTTATAATGTGCTTTATATAGGTGGTGCTGGTGACCCTATTATCATACTAGTGGCTTTGTGAGCTGTTGACCTCGTTTTGTTTCAATATGGCGGAAATTTACCTTTTTATTACTCATCTTTTTTACGTTGTCGTCTCGCATATCTTCACCACATTCTTTTTTCAATTTTGCAAACTGAGTCGGTCAAAAATATTCAATATACCTACTTATCAAACCTTCTCACAACATTTCATTAGAAACGGTTGAGAAATGAGAGCTCTAGGCGAGAATCATTCAGTTCATTCAGCAAACTGATTTGACTCATTCTACGCGTGTCCCATCACTATCTTGTTCGTATGTAAGTAGGGGATTATTGGGCATTCTAAAACAGTTTTTTTACATCATCGATCTCACTGTCGTTCGATCAATAATGTAAAAAAACTTTTTTAGAATGCCCAATAACCAATTCGCAAAACTGTTTCATTATAAGCAAATTGATTCAAATAACAACTGTATGAGGCTTCCTGTTCTTCAGGACTGGATCCTCGATTCAGTTCCACATCGATTAGATGTAAATTGTTTTACTTAAACAGTGGAAATGGTTTTGATGTTTTTATCATATTAATATAAAATATAAATAACTGATTGAGGCTTTGTATTTAAACGTAACTAAAAACTCTGTTTCATTTTAAGTAAATAAAATTCAAATATAAGATGATACAACTTAAGAGCCATATGACAGTCTGGAGATTCTCAGATTTTACCGAATTTATCAATGTGTGTGTGCGATTTTATATGTCCGGGACACAAAAAAATGTTAACTGTAATTAAACAATTTTGATACTTTATCTCTAGGTAGTAGGATATGCGTATGATGAACACAGAAAATGATGGTCTTATAAAAGTCGATGTGATAAATTAATGTTATACCAGTTTTTTTGTATTTAAAATACCTATTACGAATACAGTGAATACAGTTCGGAATCAGGGCTCGCGTCAATTCCGTTCGCGAACATTTTCCTTTTGATAATTATATAACTAAATTCACAGATTTAAACACAAACGTACAGTCATAATAACGTAAAAAACTTACAGCATAGAAAAAACGAAATGCATCCAAAGGGTGAAGACATATAGAGGCGGGTAACACGCACTGACCTGCAACGACTAACCAGTGTTGTGCCATGTTGGCTATTTCGTGGAATTGAAATGCTTTATAGAGACTTTTCCGACTCAAGTCTTGATTTGAATCTTGTTTAAAAACAATTTTCTAGTGTCAGTCGGTCCTTATTTGGATTGTTGTAACGAATTTCTTAAATATTTTGAGATTAAAGGGTCATTAAGTATTAAGTTCAATACTTATTTTTAAGACCTATTTATTGTACACTTAATGGCAATAAACGAATTTGAATTTGAATTTGAATTTAAAAATAGATGACTTGGCACATCACTAGTCAGTCGGTACAGGTTGGTACCGGTTATCTGCCTCTTTATGTAGGTTGGTACCGGTTATCTGCCTCTTTAGGTATTTTTTTACGAATGTAAACTCCACGAGAAACGGGGACTAAGGGTTATCGGTGGATGATGCCATTGGTTCTGCGCTTAATCTACTACGTGTCATACCAGCTGGATGCTATGAGGATTTATTTACACAAATGCTTTTTAGTGTAACGCTGTTCTTTGATAGGATTTGTATTTTGATATACGAAATATGTCACAAGTTATTATAGCTGACATTCAGAAAATGTAGTTAAGAAAATTTCGATCAAGATTTCAAGTATTTCATGTATAACAGATGATAAACAAGATAATTTTTATTTAATTATTTGGTTTACACCGGTATTATATCATTTTGTCCATATACATTTTTCAATAATGAAATATTATTTATGAATATGGACTTGAATAGAACCATGGAACTTCATGGCATTTGCGTACAATTCGGATACAGGTTCATATTAACTACATACACATCACATGAAACGCTTCTATTAAAACAAGCGATTTACTATACAAGTTTATAGTTAGGTTGTGGTTGTAGATTGTGGCAGAAAGAAAAGTAGTGTTAAATAAGCAAAATATTGCCCTATTTATTTAGGTTTAAACCATTGAAACACTGCTACTAGCGTATGGAATTAATGCTATGAACAAGTGCCACGCAGTATGCAATTGACGCCAATTGCCAATGGTACGTACGTACAAGTGCGTATCAAAGGTTGTGGAACTAAATAACGCCTCTATACGATCCATATAAAGAAAAACTGTCCTTTGACTTTTTGTCGTCCGTTTATTCTTATTCAAAATCCAAAGCACGAATGATGTAAGAAAATTTATAAACACACCATGTTTACTACTCAAAGTCAAATACTTAAAACAAAAGCCCTTGTATTTAATTAAGTTGGGTTAATGGTCACTTCACCGCAATACTATTTCAATAAATTTGACTTCAAAAACAAAATACATTAAAAAGTCTTAAATAAACTCTTGAAAGGACTCCATTTTAGGCAAACCATATCTTTTTGGCATCGATGCCCAGATAGATTTCGCTTAAGATGGAGCCTAAGAGAGCCCATGCGATGGCAAAGACTTCAAAAAGAAATGGTTTGCCTAAATAGGAGTCATTTCAAGAGTTTTAGACTTTTTAATGAAAAAGAAAACTTCGACCACAGAAAACTTTGCTTCATATACAGCCTCGGCGCGCCCCAGCCCTGTTTTATAATAACTTAAGGGGTAAGAGGTAAATACCAATTCAAAAAAGTAAATATCATTAAAATCGGTCTACCGTTGTTGAACTATAAAGTAGTGTTACTTACTACTTAGTTTGCTCATCATATACCACAATATATTTTTTGTAGACAATTTTTTATAATTATTATTTTTGTCGATACTTTTGGTGCTAGTATCTGCACATTTTGTTTCATCAAGTTTCGAAAATACAAATTGTATATGATAAAAGATCTTCGTTATAACTCATGAACCTCTTTAAATAGTCGCCATACATACAAATCTTTCTTGTTTATCATATTAATAAGGATTGCTTTCTATGCAAATTTACATAACATTGATTAATCATTTAAATACAACTACAAATCGATACAAAAGAATGAATACTTTTTTGTTATAATTAGAGACCATCGACGATCCAAATGCACTATATGGCTTTATGCCTGTTGCATAAAGCCTCAAAGCGAATTGGTCGCCGTATAAAAATTGTGCAAAGCGTGATATTTTCAAATTAAGAATGCGTATCATACACGAAATAAAAGACTAGCAGCGAAGACAACGAGCGACACACCCTTCCCCTCCGAGCGCTCGGCGCTGTCTGTCAAATTTCGATCGAAGATGAATGTTCGTGACAGCTCCAAATCTCAAATTTATAGGTTACTTTAGTAAGATATTTTGAATATATTGCACATGATAAAATCAGGAATTTTGATGGTTAGTCAAAGATAGGAACCTGTATAACATTGTTTTATCAAATAACACACAATAAGTGCAATGTATCTCAGAGATAATCGCCTGTCTTTAGGTGCGTATTTTATGTCAAAACATGGTTTCAATTTTGTCTTCATTTGGAATAACCAAAGCAATAAATAAAAAAAACAGAGTCGAAATCATGTAGAGGAACGTATTTCCCTTCATGTTTATGTTATTTCGATAGCTGATGTCAACAACTGATCTAGAAAAGTGTACCAGGAAAACCGTCAATTTGGCTTCTATGATTGCAAATTACAGGCATTTTAAATATTGAATCAAAAATTCAGAGTCGATATCTTATGTAGATAGCTCATTTCTACACAAATCAGTCAAAAAAAGTAGTCAGTTAAGTCATTTTTGGAGAGAAAACTGTACTTGAACTTTGTTAGTAGGTAGGTGACAGCAGCCTTAAACTGGATGGAGTTTCTTGGCCTCCCAAGACTGGATCTCCGATTAAGTGGCATATCGAATAGATGTAACTTGTTTTACTACAACAGATGGAAATAGTTTTGATGTTTTTAGCATATTAACATAACAATTAAATAACTGATTGAGGCTTTGTTTTTAAACGTAACTAAAATCTCTGTTTCATTGTAAGTAAATAGAATTCAAATATAAGATGATACAACTTAAACTGGGTGGAGCTTCTTGGCCTCCCAAGACTGGATCTCCGATTAAGTGGCATATCGAATAGATGTAACTTGTTTTACTACAACAGATGGAAATAGTTTTGATGTTTTTAGCATATTAACATAACAATTAAATAACTAATTGAGGCTTTGTTTTTAAACGTAACTAAAATCTCTGTTTCATTGTTAGTAAATAGAATTCAAATATAAGATGATACAACTTAAACTGGGTGGAGCTTCTTGGCCTCCCAAGACTGGATCTCCGATTAAGTGGCACATCGAATTTATTTAAATTTAGGTTTCAAGTTTTAATGTGATAAGTAAAGTAGAAAAATACAAATCTTATGCTGGTTGGGGTTTCTTGGGCTCCAAGACTGGTTCCCCAAATAATATCTATGGCATATTTAGCATTTTTGCGGACAGTACTCCAGACACAATATAAATTTTATTGTTATCACGCCTATAGGCGGTCACTGTCCGTGAAAGAGTTAAGTATCGAATACTTTATTTCATTGTGAGCAAATATAATAAGTCAACTTAAACTGGATGGAGCTTCTTGGCCTCCCAAGATTGGATCTCCGATTAAGCAGCGTATCGAATTAATGTAAATTTAGTTTTTGAGTTTTAATGTGTTTAGTAAAGTAAAATGCAAGAACAGATATTAAACTGGCTGAGGCTTCCTGACCTGCAGGACTGGTTCCCCGAAAAATATCTGTCTGTACCATTCAAAAAACATCAATAAGATGGTGCAACTCAAACTGGATGGAGCTTCTTGGCCTCCCAAGACTAGATCTCCGATTAAGTAGCATATCGAGTTGATGTAAATTTGTTTCAAGTTGCAATGGGTTTAGTGCAAGAATAGATATTTAACTGGTTGGGGCTTCCTGGCCTCCAGGACTGGTTCCCCGAAAAATATCTGTCTGTACCATTCAAAAAAACAACTACAAGATGGAACAACTTAAACTGGATGGGGCTTTCTGGTCTCCCAGAACTGGATCCCCGAATAAGTTGCACATCAAGTAGATGTAACATTTCTAATTTGAACGAGAAGGTTTCAATACAAGCATTATATACTGTTTCTGCTAACCTTCAGCTACGTCACGCGTCGCAAATCAAGTCCGTGTGTAAAATAAATATTATGTTCCGTACATCATTTCCATGTTTGAACTAAAATACATATAGTATTTTTAACTTAAACTTTCCGATTCGAGTTATTTTGTTATTTTTTATTGCCCTGACAAAATTAAAGTACAAATGGAGGACTTAATGCATAAAGCATTCTCTACCAATCAACCATTGGGGAAGCAGAAGCGATTGAGGTGGCGTAAAAGAACATAAAAAGCTACATTCATTATATACTCATAATATACACACAAAAATACTTAAAAATAAATCTACATAAACATACCTTCATCACTATCTTTCAATATAAATAATAAAGAACAAAACTATTTTTAAAATACAAAGTAATCAAAAGGAAATATGTCGGAAGAAGATTTTTTTTTATCCTATGAGAAACAACACTCCTAATCTACATCTACACTAATATTATAAAGAGGAAAACTTTGTTTGTTTGTTTGTTTGTTTGTTTGTTTGTTTGATTGTAATGAATAGGCTCATAAACTACTGGACCGATTTTGAAAATTCTTTCACCATTCGAAAGCTACATTATCCTCGAGTAATATAGGATATATTTAATTTTTAACAAAAATAGGGTTCCGTAAGATATTAGGGTTTTTCGGACACAAGGTGTAAAAAATCAACCAAAACAGTTTCTTATTTTGCGTACCCTGCCTAAACCTATAAAGATAGAACCATAAAATGTTCTAAGTAATTGTAGATCTTATAAATATCTACACAAAAGTCCGCGACATACTATACCTATCTATGTCGGGTGAGGCACAAGAACCATTTTTTTTATTGAAAAATCTTGATTATTTTTTTGGACTACATTTAAACGCGTTTCATTTACTCATGCTATTAATCCTTATCAAAATTAATTATTTCATCACTAAGTACAGTTAATGTTAATAATATTTGGTCTTTAAATGATTAAAATTAGACGTTTGGTTCTGAAGTTATAGCGATATTAAATTGGACGTTTGGTTCTGAAGTTATAGCGAAATTAAAATACATATTACGATTTCTGCTGCACGGCCGGCCCGTTGCGAAGTAGGCTTTACCAAGGCCCGGTGAGCGTGTGGGAGGGGGAGTTTAGATCTATGAGTAAGGAACCCGCGCGGCGCGATTTTCAGTAAAAATTTCTTTCGCACTCACGATAAACAAATCCCTGGGCCAAACATTCAAATTAGTAGGAATTTATTTACGAAAAGAATGTTTTACGCATGGGGTCGGGGCTCCCGAGCATCAGTATATTTTGTTACCAGAAAATAATGTAACGTCAAATGTTGTGTATAGAGAAGCTCTACAATAATAGCTTAAGTTTTCTATCCTAAAACAACGGGTTGCACTCCGGGACTTAACAACTAACACCCACAGAAAGAAAATCTGTTCAGCCTGCGGATAGTAACTGCTTCGTCGAAGTTAGTGTCGGTGTCTGTGAATTGACATGGGAATCATTTGTTTGCTGACCGTGTCTTTCCTGGGTAGCCTTTTTGCAGCGGTAACCGACATTCACGCGGGCGGAGCCGCGGGCGACCGCTAGTAGCTCATAATTTTCCTACGCTACTAAAGGTTTCATACATGTCAAACTGATTTCTAAAACCAATAATATCAATTTACAATAAAATTACATGTTGGGAAATTGCTGAGATTCTATTTTGTTTTCTTTAATAATTAATAACGGAATTTGCAATATCGCAAAACATTAGCAGTGCCCTACTACTGTTAATGTAAAGGTTAGTTCACAAGATCAATTAATATTATTTCAATTACAAATGTATTTATCATAGTGTTTATTATTATTATTTGTATAATGCTATCTTAAAATACAATGTCCGACTTAATGCCTTAAACATGTTCTTCTAGTTAACTTTGGAGTAGGTAATGCAAATAGTTCAATCAATAAATGTCAATTGTACTTTTTGTTTTATTATTTATCATACCTATAAAATTACAATGAACAAACAGCAACTTTTGTTTTTAATAATTTTGTACTTAATTTATACGTATTTTTCATCTTTATTATTTCATTTGAGTGTGCAACTATTATACCCATCAAACTCATTTATAGTTGTACATAAAGTTTATCAAGTAATAAAATCTAACAGAATATATTTTGATAGATTTTCATATAAATAAAATTTAAAAGGAATGTGCACATAACTGACATGTGTACACCGAGCTTTATTTTGCAAGCGTTGACAGTCAGCGGATTCAAATATTAGCTGCGATGCTGTTTTAAAATATGATTGGGTGTACTAATTTTGCTGAATTTTGTGAAAAATAATGTACATACCAGAGTACTATTATAAATACAACATTTTAAATGAAACTGGAACCAATTATTTTAGATAAACCTATTAGTTTTTTTTTCGTTTTAGAATTATCTAAAAGTCGTATCTTTGATTTTCACTATTCTATCATGAAACCTTTTTACGAGAAAAAGTTTAAACTTTGTTAAACGGGTACTGATAGTTTTCTTTATTCTATAGATAGAATGTAAAGACTTTTACAGTGATTTAAACTTACATTTGCTTCAATACTTTGACACTAGTAATTATCCTGTTACTAACATCTACAGTATTTCAAGTCAGAATAAAAGGGTACCAGGAGCTCTATTTTTGAATCACTCGCGTCAAGATGGCGTGTAATATTCAATGTGTAAGTAATATGTAAAGTCGAAATTTGGAATGAAAACCAGTTGTAATCTTTATAAAAAGTATTTGAAAAATCATTGCTTAATTTTGTGAGTACTCACGTCTAGATTTGGAGTGATTTCCGTTGATTTCTTATGTGTTTTCGAACGAAAATCACACGCCATATCCAAGCGAGTGATTCTAAATAAGTGGTAATCTTATTTCCGAATTTGTTGGTTTGCGATCAAAGTTATATTGTATCCAACCAAACTATGCAGAAAGAGTATAAAAAAGCAAAAGGAATGCAGAAGCAAGTTTTCAGAAATGTACATTTTAATCAGTCAGGTATCAAACGACTGCCGGGAGTCGCATAATAATGGAATTTCTATTGTGTCTCGTTCACACATACTTGACGAGTTAAGGATATTAAATGAAAATAATAATAAATTCTATAATGAATATTAAATGAAAATGTCTTTTGAAAAGAAAAATATTATATTTTAGTCTCTTAAGCATGAAACCGGTCGTTGTGAAAAGCTATGGGGAGGCCTATGTTCAGCAGTGAACGTCCTTCGGCTGATAATGATGATGATGATGATGAAGCATGAAATATTTATGCAAGAACAGAACAAGATGGCTTTATCAGCGAATGACGAGAGACGTAGATATCATTTAAAAAACAAAATTTCTACTATATCTTGGGGTCACTGTGATACATTGTGATGATGTTAGAAATTCAAAATTTTAACTGTACTGAGTACCTATAGAATCGTAACTACCATTGTGTAACTTAAATTTAGGTAACTGTTTTGCTGTACTCAACAGATATTTGTGACTGCGAAATTCAATAGCTTATTTGACTATTGGGTAGCAATATTTTAATACGTGGCTTAGTAATTAATTAGGTTATTAGCATTATGGTCCGCTCACACGCAGCGAGTAAATTAGCGATCCGTTTGTTTGTTTCACTCATTTTGTACAAAAATGAGCGAGAGCGCGCTCGGTTGCACAACAACAAACAGCAACAATATTCACTTTATTACTCGCTACGTGTGAACAGACCATTAGATTTTCTGTGCTCAGCAATTTTTTTTGTCATGAAAATAAAATACTTTATTGTTGAAAGATGAAATACTTTACTTTATTTTTTACTTTATTGACTAATAAGCATTTTTTATTTCTAACTTGTAGAGACCTGATTAAATTCAACCAAAACATGCAATAAGGTTGCATATAAATAGTTATTAAACTGTGGTAACTTTTGATTTAGTTTCAATCATTATCAGTAACCTATAGGCAACGGCTGACTTTCTACAACAGCTATCAAAATGGTAAGTAAAAGTACTCACATTTATCTTAAAAATAATACTGTTATAAATGTGTAAAATTGATTTTTGCTATGATTCAGAAAAATTGTGTTGTAATCTATTGTTGAAATTAAGCAAAAACCAATTATTATTTGGTAGTGCTTTATTATGAAAATACTGGTATCATTATAACACGGAAATGCCAGCTATGGTAACACTGGTTCCCGCCAACTTATCTTTGACAGTCTTGTCTGAGTGTGTGCCTCTTGTGAAATTGTGGATATTAATAAACCACAAAAATACCCCCATTACATTATATTCTGTAGATAAATCCATGTGATAGGATCCAGACATTCTGCCTTCCAAGACTATATTGGAATATACGTTCCGTTATATTTTCACTAAACTCTGCAGTTTTCTTTCGTCCAGAATCCTGTTTTCCCAACAGGTTATGGGCCCAGCTATGCTATCTCTGAGCATTGTGCTGTATTTTCCTAAATACTAAATTGCATTTTATATCTCTACTCCCCAAAAGTAAAGTTTCTCAAGTTGTGAATCTATTCCAATCGGAAACTTACATCATAACCTTCAAAATTGAAAAATACAACTCAATCATTAAACGGAGAGAAGAATACCTAGTGCAAAAGGATCAATCGAGTTTTTACTTGGAAAACATTAAGTTCGGACGAAGAAGTACAACAAGAAACTTTCATGTGTGTGAAAAGTGTAACCCACTACGCCAAGACGACCTGGTACTGTAAAACGCTGTAACGCAATGATATTACAAAACAGTGATACTGATATTACAATAAACACACAAGAAAGACCCGCCGAAATTCTATGAAAGCCGAGTCAACATAACCACGACACGGGGTTCAATTCCTCGTCTGTCACAGGTTCACAGTTGTCTTTTTACAAGTGCAATTTATATTATTAAGTTTGTATGGTGACAAAACACTATAAAAACATAAATAAATTATAAATTGGCTTTCATCATCTTAACTGATTGTTAAAATATTTGTAAAAATATTTTCCTTCAGATATTGTGAGAGCAATCTCACAGCATTGATGATGTCACGCAGCCTACGCGTTAAGAAGCGCTTGCAAAATTCAACAGGACTGTTAATGTGATGGTGGCCGAGTGGTATAGGCATACGCCCGGATTGCGTAAGACACGGGGTTCAATTCCTCGTCTGTCACAGGTTCACAGTTGTCTTTTTACAAGTGCAATTTATATTATTAAGTTTGTATGGTGACAAAACACTATAAAAACATAAATAAATTATAAATTGGCTTTCATCATCTTAACTGATTGTTAAAATATTTGTAAAAATATTTTCCTTCAGATATTGTGAGAGCAATCTCACAGCATTGATGATGTCACGCAGCCTACGCGTTAAGAAGCGCTTGCAAAATTCAACAGGACTGTTAATGTGATGGTGGCCGAGTGGTATAGGCATACGCCCGGATTGCGTAAGACACGGGGTTCAATTCCTCGTCTGTCACAGGTTCACAGTTGTCTTTTTACAAGTGCAATTTATATTATTAAGTTTGTATGGTGACAAAACACTATAAAAACATAAATAAATTATAAATTGGCTTTCATCATCTTAACTGATTGTTAAAATATTTGTAAAAATATTTTCCTTCAGATATTGTGAGAGCAATCTCACAGCATTGATGATGTCACGCAGCCTACGCGTTAAGAAGCGCTTGCAAAATTCAACAGGACTGTTAATGTGATGGTGGCCGAGTGGTATAGGCATACGCCCGGATTGCGTAAGACACGGGGTTCAATTCCTCGTCTGTCACAGGTTCACAGTTGTCTTTTTACAAGTGAAATTTATATTATTAAGTTTGTATGGTGACAAAACACTATAAAAACATAAATAAATTATAAATTGGCTTTCATCATCTTAACTGATTGTTAAAATATTTGTAAAAATATTTTCCTTCAGATATTGTGAGAGCAATCTCACAGCATTGATGATGTCACGCAGCCTACGCGTTAAGAAGCGCTTGCAAAATTCAACAGGACTGTTAATGTGATGGTGGCCGAGTGGTATAGGCATACGCCCGGATTGCGTAAGACACGGGGTTCAATTCCTCGTCTGTCACAGGTTCACAGTTGTCTTTTTACAAGTGCAATTTATATTATTAAGTTTGTATGGTGACAAAACACTATAAAAACATAAATAAATTATAAATTGGCTTTCATCATCTTAACTGATTGTTAAAATATTTGTAAAAATATTTTCCTTCAGATATTGTGAGAGCAATCTCACAGCATTGATGATGTCACGCAGCCTACGCGTTAAGAAGCGCTTGCAAAATTCAACAGGACTGTTAATGTGATGGTGGCCGAGTGGTATAGGCATACGCCCGGATTGCGTAAGACACGGGGTTCAATTCCTCGTCTGTCACAGGTTCACAGTTGTCTTTTTACAAGTGCAATTTATATTATTAAGTTTGTATGGTGACAAAACACTATAAAAACATAAATAAATTATAAATTGGCTTTCATCATCTTAACTGATTGTTAAAATATTTGTAAAAATATTTTCCTTCAGATATTGTGAGAGCAATCTCACAGCATTGATGATGTCACGCAGCCTACGCGTTAAGAAGCGCTTGCAAAATTCAACAGGACTGTTAATGTGATGGTGGCCGAGTGGTATAGGCATACGTCCGGATTGCGTAAGACACGGGGTTCAATTCCTCGTCTGTCACAGGTTCACAGTTGTCTTTTTACAAGTGCAATTTATATTATTAAGTTTGTATGGTGACAAAACACTATAAAAACATAAATAAATTATAAATTGGCTTTCATCATCTTAACTGATTGTTAAAATATTTGTAAAAATATTTTCCTTCAGATATTGTGAGAGCAATCTCACAGCATTGATGATGTCACGCAGCCTACGCGTTAAGAAGCGCTTGCAAAATTCAACAGGACTGTTAATGTGATGGTGGCCGAGTGGTATAGGCATACGCCCGGATTGCGTAAGACACGGGGTTCAATTCCTCGTCTGTCACAGGTTCACAGTTGTCTTTTTACAAGTGCAATTTATATTATTAAGTTTGTATGGTGACAAAACACTATAAAAACATAAATAAATTATAAATTGGCTTTCATCATCTTAACTGATTGTTAAAATATTTGTAAAAATATTTTCCTTCAGATATTGTGAGAGCAATCTCACAGCATTGATGATGTCACGCAGCCTACGCGTTAAGAAGCGCTTGCAAAATTCAACAGGACTGTTAATGTGATGGTGGCCGAGTGGTATAGGCATACGCCCGGATTGCGTAAGACACGGGGTTCAATTCCTCGTCTGTCACAGGTTCACAGTTGTCTTTTTACAAGTGCAATTTATATTATTAAGTTTGTATGGTGACAAAACACTATAAAAACATAAATAAATTATAAATTGGCTTTCATCATCTTAACTGATTGTTAAAATATTTGTAAAAATATTTTCCTTCAGATATTGTGAGAGCAATCTCACAGCATTGATGATGTCACGCAGCCTACGCGTTAAGAAGCGCTTGCAAAATTCAACAGGACTGTTAATGTGATGGTGGCCGAGTGGTATAGGCATACGCCCGGATTGCGTAAGACACGGGGTTCAATTCCTCGTCTGTCACAGGTTCACAGTTGTCTTTTTACAAGTGAAATTTATATTATTAAGTTTGTATGGTGACAAAACACTATAAAAACATAAATAAATTATAAATTGGCTTTCATCATCTTAACTGATTGTTAAAATATTTGTAAAAATATTTTCCTTCAGATATTGTGAGAGCAATCTCACAGCATTGATGATGTCACGCAGCCTACGCGTTAAGAAGCGCTTGCAAAATTCAACAGGACTGTTAATGTGATGGTGGCCGAGTGGTATAGGCATACGCCCGGATTGCGTAAGACACGGGGTTCAATTCCTCGTCTGTCACAGGTTCACAGTTGTCTTTTTACAAGTGCAATTTATATTATTAAGTTTGTATGGTGACAAAACACTATAAAAACATAAATAAATTATAAATTGGCTTTCATCATCTTAACTGATTGTTAAAATATTTGTAAAAATATTTTCCTTCAGATATTGTGAGAGCAATCTCACAGCATTGATGATGTCACGCAGCCTACGCGTTAAGAAGCGCTTGCAAAATTCAACAGGACTGTTAATGTGATGGTGGCCGAGTGGTATAGGCATACGCCCGGATTGCGTAAGACACGGGGTTCAATTCCTCGTCTGTCACAGGTTCACAGTTGTCTTTTTACAAGTGAAATTTATATTATTAAGTTTGTATGGTGACAAAACACTATAAAAACATAAATAAATTATAAATTGGCTTTCATCATCTTAACTGATTGTTATAATATTTGTAAAAATATTTTCCTTCAGATATTGTGAGAGCAATCTCACAGCATTGATGATGTCACGCAGCCTACGCGTTAAGAAGCGCTTGCAAAATTCAACAGGACTGTTAATGTGATGGTGGCCGAGTGGTATAGGCATACGCCCGGATTGCGTAAGACACGGGGTTCAATTCCTCGTCTGTCACAGGTTCACAGTTGTCTTTTTACAAGTGCAATTTATATTATTAAGTTTGTATGGTGACAAAACACTATAAAAACATAAATAAATTATAAATTGGCTTTCATCATCTTAACTGATTGTTAAAATATTTGTAAAAATATTTTCCTTCAGATATTGTGAGAGCAATCTCACAGCATTGATGATGTCACGCAGCCTACGCGTTAAGAAGCGCTTGCAAAATTCAACAGGACTGTTAATGTGATGGTGGCCGAGTGGTATAGGCATACGCCCGGATTGCGTAAGACACGGGGTTCAATTCCTCGTCTGTCACAGGTTCACAGTTGTCTTTTTACAAGTGCAATTTATATTATTAAGTTTGTATGGTGACAAAACACTATAAAAACATAAATAAATTATAAATTGGCTTTCATCATCTTAACTGATTGTTAAAATATTTGTAAAAATATTTTCCTTCAGATATTGTGAGAGCAATCTCACAGCATTGATGATGTCACGCAGCCTACGCGTTAAGAAGCGCTTGCAAAATTCAACAGGACTGTTAATGTGATGGTGGCCGAGTGGTATAGGCATACGTCCGGATTGCGTAAGACACGGGGTTCAATTCCTCGTCTGTCACAGGTTCACAGTTGTCTTTTTACAAGTGCAATTTATATTATTAAGTTTGTATGGTGACAAAACACTATAAAAACATAAATAAATTATAAATTGGCTTTCATCATCTTAACTGATTGTTAAAATATTTGTAAAAATATTTTCCTTCAGATATTGTGAGAGCAATCTCACAGCATTGATGATGTCACGCAGCCTACGCGTTAAGAAGCGCTTGCAAAATTCAACAGGACTGTTAATGTGATGGTGGCCGAGTGGTATAGGCATACGCCCGGATTGCGTAAGACACGGGGTTCAATTCCTCGTCTGTCACAGGTTCACAGTTGTCTTTTTACAAGTGCAATTTATATTATTAAGTTTGTATGGTGACAAAACACTATAAAAACATAAATAAATTATAAATTGGCTTTCATCATCTTAACTGATTGTTAAAATATTTGTAAAAATATTTTCCTTCAGATATTGTGAGAGCAATCTCACAGCATTGATGATGTCACGCAGCCTACGCGTTAAGAAGCGCTTGCAAAATTCAACAGGACTGTTAATGTGATGGTGGCCGAGTGGTATAGGCATACGCCCGGATTGCGTAAGACACGGGGTTCAATTCCTCGTCTGTCACAGGTTCACAGTTGTCTTTTTACAAGTGCAATTTATATTATTAAGTTTGTATGGTGACAAAACACTATAAAAACATAAATAAATTATAAATTGGCTTTCATCATCTTAACTGATTGTTAAAATATTTGTAAAAATATTTTCCTTCAGATATTGTGAGAGCAATCTCACAGCATTGATGATGTCACGCAGCCTACGCGTTAAGAAGCGCTTGCAAAATTCAACAGGACTGTTAATGTGATGGTGGCCGAGTGGTATAGGCATACGCCCGGATTGCGTAAGACACGGGGTTCAATTCCTCGTCTGTCACAGGTTCACAGTTGTCTTTTTACAAGTGCAATTTATATTATTAAGTTTGTATGGTGACAAAACACTATAAAAACATAAATAAATTATAAATTGGCTTTCATCATCTTAACTGATTGTTAAAATATTTGTAAAAATATTTTCCTTCAGATATTGTGAGAGCAATCTCACAGCATTGATGATGTCACGCAGCCTACGCGTTAAGAAGCGCTTGCAAAATTCAACAGGACTGTTAATGTGATGGTGGCCGAGTGGTATAGGCATACGCCCGGATTGCGTAAGACACGGGGTTCAATTCCTCGTCTGTCACAGGTTCACAGTTGTCTTTTTACAAGTGCAATTTATATTATTAAGTTTGTATGGTGACAAAACACTATAAAAACATAAATAAATTATAAATTGGCTTTCATCATCTTAACTGATTGTTAAAATATTTGTAAAAATATTTTCCTTCAGATATTGTGAGAGCAATCTCACAGCATTGATGATGTCACGCAGCCTACGCGTTAAGAAGCGCTTGCAAAATTCAACAGGACTGTTAATGTGATGGTGGCCGAGTGGTATAGGCATACGCCCGGATTGCGTAAGACACGGGGTTCAATTCCTCGTCTGTCACAGGTTCACAGTTGTCTTTTTACAAGTGCAATTTATATTATTAAGTTTGTATGGTGACAAAACACTATAAAAACATAAATAAATTATAAATTGGCTTTCATCATCTTAACTGATTGTTAAAATATTTGTGAAAATATTTTCCTTCAGATATTGTGAGAGCAATCTCACAGCATTGATGATGTCACGCAGCCTACGCGTTAAGAAGCGCTTGCAAAATTCAACAGGACTGTTAATGTGATGGTGGCCGAGTGGTATAGGCATACGCCCGGATTGCGTAAGACACGGGGTTCAATTCCTCGTCTGTCACAGGTTCACAGTTGTCTTTTTACAAGTGCAATTTATATTATTAAGTTTGTATGGTGACAAAACACTATAAAAACATAAATAAATTATAAATTGGCTTTCATCATCTTAACTGATTGTTAAAATATTTGTAAAAATATTTTCCTTCAGATATTGTGAGAGCAATCTCACAGCATTGATGATGTCACGCAGCCTACGCGTTAAGAAGCGCTTGCAAAATTCAACAGGACTGTTAATGTGATGGTGGCCGAGTGGTATAGGCATACGCCCGGATTGCGTAAGACACGGGGTTCAATTCCTCGTCTGTCACAGGTTCACAGTTGTCTTTTTACAAGTGCAATTTATATTATTAAGTTTGTATGGTGACAAAACACTATAAAAACATAAATAAATTATAAATTGGCTTTCATCATCTTAACTGATTGTTAAAATGTTTGTAAAAATATTTTCCTTTAGATATTGTGAGAGCAATCTCACAGCATTGATGATGTCACGCAGCCTACGCGTTAAGAAGCGCTTGCAAAATTCAACAGGACTGTTAATGTGATGGTGGCCGAGTGGTATAGGCATACGCCCGGATTGCGTAAGACACGGGGTTCAATTCCTCGTCTGTCACAGGTTCACAGTTGTCTTTTTACAAGTGCAATTTATATTATCAATGTATGAATTTTGTGGCATAAATGTTACATCTAACTCATATCTTCAATATAAAAAAAAATGTGTTACTAAATGTGTTGTTATTTAAACACTCTGAAAGGAATGAAAGTGAACATTTCCAAAAATATGAGATGATGTTATATGAACTGACCTCAAAGTCAGGCTAAACAAACTCTTAGGTTTGTGATTGTTTAAAATCTGATATTTTGAAATCAGATAGCCAAAATCAGAGTAATATAAATCTGATAGCTCAAAAATCTGATGAGTCTATTTCTGATGACTTGAAAACAGATAGCTCAAAATCAGATGAGTACAGGCGTCATAGTTTAGTACGGTTTCTATACTCACTCGTACCGTTTGAGTCTCATTTTTTTAATAATTTTATATAATGATTTGAAATCAGATAAGTAAATTAAAATCTGATAACTTAAAATCTGATGTGTTGAAATCAGATAGCTCAAATGCTTATACATATAAATCTGATAATTTAAAATCAGATATTTAAATATCCTATGGATAAATGACGAAAATAAAAATCTGATGATTTGAAATCAGATATTTAAATATTTTATGAATAAATCTGATGACTTAAAATCAGGTAAATATAAATCTGATGATTTGAAATCAGATGTACAAATATTTTATGGATAAATCTGATAACTTTAAATCGGATAAATATAAATCTGATGATTGAAATCAGATAGATGAAAAATCTAAAAGATTTTAAGAAATTATGATAAAATTTATAATTAAAATCTGATACTTTGGAATAGTAAGTTCATAAATCAGATGAGATAGTAATAATTAATATGACAAGGTTTCTTTTCTAACTATCCACTTTAATTTTGATAGAAAACTGATACCATAAAATCAGTAGTATAAGGTTTTGAAAATTTCACACAAAAGTGAAACCTTATGCAAAAGTTGCTTGTATGTATAGCAAGGTTTAAAACTAATCATACTAATAAGTTTTGCAAATATATGTAAGGTTTTAAGCACATTGTTAAAAGATTTATATTTAAAATGTGTGTTAAGCATAAATATTTTAGTTCTATAATTGAAACTTGCAATTGTAAAAAGCAACTATATCAGGCATCTGGTTCTAGCTTGTGCAGACCAGTAAACACTAGATAGTTAAAGTGTTATTTCACAAGTTAATTCAAATGCAAATGCATAATGCAAAGTCTTTGAATAGTACTTGAATATTTAAAAGTACCTATAGAAACATACAAAAAGGTGTAACAAATAAAGTGTGAGTAAGTGTATAACCACACAAAAATAAATGTAGCAGAAATCTTTATATCCAGAATTGGCTAGGCCGATTGTGACACAAACAACTGAAAAGGTTGTACTTATAGGTTTTTGCGAAAACCATGTGTAAGCTACAAAATAATCTAATACTTTTACAGTAATACTGTAATGTACCTAATGATGATAATTTCTTTAACTCATGCCAAGTATATGGCGTTATGTTTTAAAGTATTATATTAATAAGTTCAAGAATTGAATCTGTAAATGAGACATTGTAGTTAAAGTCTTAAAACAGTATAAAAATTGAACCCTATTATTTCTATGGCCATTTTCGAGGAAAATGGATGATGTTATAGTTCAAGAACTGAATCTGTAAATGAGACATTGTGGTTAAAGTCTCAAAACAGTATAAAAATTGAACCCTATCATTTCTATGGCCATTTTCGAGGAAAATGGATGGTGTTATAGTTCAAGAACTAAATCTGTAAAGAGGCATTCTGGTTGAAGTCTCAAACAGTATAAAAATTGAACCTTATTATTTCTATGTTCATTTTCGAGGAAAATGAATTTTGTTAGTGTATAATACACTCAATCAAACATTGAGACTGAAAACAATTAAATGAAATTGTTGCATCTTGAAATTGAGTATTTTATATGAATAAGTTGAAAACAATGAAATGAAATTGTTATACTAATCTTGTTATTTTGCAGTTAAGAGAACAAGTTGAAAACAATGTAATAAAATTGTTCTATCTTTATTTGGATGATCAAACGAACTTACCTGTAAGTGAAGTTCGATCCAAATTGTCCTGACTTCGTCGAAGAGATTTAATTGACCATGTAGTATGCCCTGCTACGCGTCCATTCACTCGCACACAGGTTTAGCGCAAGAAAGAGAAGGTAAAAAACTAGTATCCCTCCCTCCTTCCTGCGCCTCACAGCACTGCCAGCCGCCTGTCGCTCATTCATTTCAGAGCAAGGAGACCGATGTTCCAGATGTACAACATTGATTTATGGTACGGGTGGCAACAATTTTTGCAGAAAATACACGTACCTATGGGAATTGGGAAGGGTGGGAACTTAAATCTCTTCGACGAAGTCAGGACAATTTGGATCGAACTTCACTTACAGGTAAGTTCGTTTGATCATCCAATTGTCCTGCCTTCGTCTCTGAGATTTAATTGACCATGTAGATGTTCGGAGTAAATCAATGTTGTTACAAAAATAAGTTGACACCTCTATAGTTAGTAATCTTTGATTGTAAAAATGATCATTTAAATAACAAAAATGTTTTATTAGATTTGAAATAAATCTGCTGCCACTACTGTTTTTCGGTGCTTACAAAAAAGTACTTAGTAAAACAAATATATTGCTCCTTTTGTTTGTAAGTGTAAAAGCTCACAATAAACTCAATTCCAATCTATGTCAAAAGATTGACTGAGTCAAGTGTTCGGTCGTGGTTTTTACCACGAATGGAATACGGTAGCCCGTAACACGTAGTACGGCTTTAAGCTTAGCTAGCTTTAATGAAAAAATACCTTACCTTCATTTTGGTCGGATTCTGATTTCGAGCGCGAGACGTTGAAGCGCTAGGATTGTTGGACGGTAGTTCACCGTAACAAACAAGCAATTCACGGCGCATGGCGTCGCGTTGGCACAGGCAGGACACACTATGATGCGTGTTGGAGCTTGATGAGTGTGGGCGAGGAACGCTTCACACTGAGAGGCCCTGATGGCGCGTCGTCAGCGCTGCTTGACATTTTTAATGAAATGCCTTTGTGGCCCCATTAGATCACTTTTTTCATTTGTCGAAACGCAATGAAAATAAGGGTAGGTTTATTGAAAGCAACGCATACCATACGTCTCGATTCAAGATAATTAGGACTGGCTGGCATCACGTGCCAGCTCGGCCAAAAAATTGCTACAGATCAATATCGCGTATTGATTCGGAGCGTTAAAATGCGGACTGGCTAGTATCTCGTAATAGCTCGGCCAAAAGTATATGCGTAAAGCATGCATGTAGCAGCCACGCTGGGTTATGCGTTTAACTTCAGTTCACGTTCACAATTTATTTCTTCAGTATGAATATCACAATAAGGTAACTTTCGCTTAGCACGAAATAAAAAACTTAACGGTTTTTTCTTTTTTGCTGTGGTTACTGCGTGCGTCGGAACGGCGCGCGCGCACGGACACGAATGAGCGACAGGCGGCTGGCAGTGCTGTGAGGCGCAGGAAGGAGGGAGGGATACTAGTTTTTTACCTTCTCTTTCTTGCGCTAAACCTGTGTGCGAGTGAATGGACGCGTAGCAGGGCATACTACATGGTCAATTAAATCTCAGAGACGAAGGCAGGACAATTAGGCAAACAAACTACTGTTAAAGAAACTGCCACTTGTAAGCAGTTATGAAATCAAAAGTAATTTATGCTTGTGATATTATATTAGTTTATAATTAATGTTTAAATTAAGTTAATTTTAAGATATGGTCTGATTAGGTTTTACTGGGTTTCCCTAATCCTTGCAACAAATGTTGGACCATGATTGAATGTAATTTTCCCCAGGAACTTGGAAGGTTTTAATGTTCTGGTTAGTCAGGAAACTATGAGTGTAAATAGTTGAAATAATAATTATTTTTTGAGGGGGCGTGTTGAAATTAAGCAAAAACCAATTATTATTTGGTAGTGCTTTATTATGAAAATACTGGTATCATTATAACACGGAAATGCCAGCTATGGTAACACTGGTTCCCGCCAACTTATCTTTGACAGTCTTGTCTGAGTGTGTGCCTCTTGTGAAATTGTGGATATTAATAAACCACAAAAATACCCCCATTACATTATATTCTGTAGATAAATCCATGTGATAGGATCCAGACATTCTGCCTTCCAAGACTATATTGGAATATACGTTCCGTTATATTTTCACTAAACTCTGCAGTTTTCTTTCGTCCAGAATCCTGTTTTCCCAACATCTATTGTTTTAAACTTTCATGGTCACTAACATTGGAATAGTTTACATGGTAGCAATCCCGTATCTTACTATTCTAATGTGTTATAATCGATTATGCTCATATTGACTTATTGTTATTTCAGAATACGCAAACAGTCGACAATTCCTGCAACGCTGATCAGCTATCTTCAAGCTATTTGCAAGATGCGCAAGACCCACTGGCCAATTTTGAGGAAATGTTTCCATCCCTGCAAAGGAGAGTCCGACGAGCTATGCACAAGAAAAAGGAGAACCAGAAGAAATCGAAAATTATACATCGTATCAACAAAAACGAGTCATTTGTGGTAGAAAACAAACCGCAGAATGGATGGAAATTGATACGCATAGAGATCGTAGATTTGGAAGCTTCTGGTGATCTTCGTAGTGGCGAAGATGAAAGCGTCGTACGTGCACAGTACGTCGTGACCGAAAACATCGATCCAATATTGGATCAGACAGAAAATGTCATTAACTGCATTTCAAAAAAAGTATGTGGTTACAGCTACGGTTTCTAATTTAATAACTTGTAGTCAAATAACTTGAACATTAATATTCTCAGGTGATTATGCATGACATAATTATTTAGTCATGTATGACCTACAGAGAAGACATTTATTTTAAATATTTTTCATTTGTGTTTCTGTTAGTATAAAGATTTTGTAATTTTCTTATTAATGACTTATTAAATATATATTTTACGATAAAATTTTGTTTTACTGGTATAAGAAATCCAAAAGCAAAGTGTTTTTATTTGTAATCAATTTTTATTTATCAAAAATCATACAATAATTTTATTTTCAGTACACCATTTCCTTATGATTATTACATTTTTTAACGCACAAATTGTCTTATGAATAAAACAGTTATATAATGTAGGATTATCTACACAATAAAGTTTAAAAAGAGTATTTAAATTAGGTGAGCCTAAAGAACCTATGTCTACAATATCATTAACGTCATCACATAGAACTTGTATCCATTTAATCTATTTTGAAATTCTCTATAGTCAACATTACCTTCACTCCACCTGTAGCCTCTGTTTTTTTCGATCCAGCGAACCTGTTTTTTCTCATCAAGAGATAATGAAGTAAATGGATACGGAGGTTTAACTAAAAACGTGTGAGTATGCTCTTTAGAAGCCATGGCAAACTCTTTAACTATAAATTCATTTTTGTCATTTTTGAATCCTTGGAGATCTACAATTATTGGATTGTTTGTGATGTTATTCATGATAGTTTCTTCACAATATTGCTCAAAGGTTTATACTCAAATACACAATCGTTTAAAATCAAACAATAAGCAGCTGTCTGATCAGGTATTTCTTGATCTGTTTCGATTTCAACCCTCACGTCGATCGATCCCTTTAAGGTTTCGTGCTGTCGCGAACAATCGATAACAAATAATGGAGCGACGTCTCTGAATTCTTTTATACTCATCAACGGATCTGACCGACGTCCGTGATACGACTGTTGAAATCTTGTATATTGTTCGTATAATAAAGTGAATTTGTCTTCTGAAAAACTAACATTTAATCCTTCATACGGATAATACGTTGAATATAAAAATACTCTAACATCACGTACATGACAATGATCAAACTCAGCCATTGACGATAGACCGTTGTTTTTGCGGTTGGTTTGTAAGGCGATTACAACAAACCGTTTCTCTATTTGGGACGAAGTTTTTATAGACCAAGTATGCTTGCGTGTTTTAGGTAGTAACGGATATTCATACAGATCCCAATTACGAAATACTAATGGAATAGCTCGATCTTTCTCTAAATACTTCAGTAAATTTATTCTTTCACGATCAGATACTTTGATGTGTGGCACTCTCCAAATAATTTTACTTATTGTAATATCATCTACAACTTGTCCTGCATTTAACTTGACCGCATTAAGATTTGTATTGCTTCTAAGTAATACTAACTCGTGTTTACAGTTAATGATAATTTTTTCATAATCTTCCGCAAAACCCAATATTTTGTTTAATGGAATGGACACGGAAAATGCTCCCCCACTAACATTATTTGTTCCTTCCGTTGACCAGCCCCAAACTCGAGCGTATTTTGATTCATTCTCGTTTAAGGATAGGTATGATTTTATTGTTGTAGTAACACCTGCATTTTTAATTTTATCAATTTCCACTCCATTCAATTCATATCGAATATCTTGAAAAAGAAATAATGCTGGGTTATTAACGAAATGTACATTCGATACTTTTTCTTTAGTAGCGCTATTGTACAAATTAACTTTTCCCTCGATATACAAACTACTAAGTGAGGGCAGCACGTACAGGTCTTGCTAATTGATAGGGATTCTTATTTCATCATTCTTGTTAAAACTTGTCACGTATGGTTTGTATGAATGATACTCGAAACTTTCAATGCTATTGTCGTATGATGTTTGTTGAGATATATTTAAAATATTCATTTTATTAAGCCGATCAGCTTGAGAAACTCTTTGTTGGTCTTTGTAAGCTTCTTTTTTATCTGAAGGGGTGTGTCTTTGTGAGGTGATCTTTTAGAACTGACTTGAGTACACGATGTAGATGGACTTTTATTAAAATTTATCATTTTTTCCTAAAATGCAAATACAGTTGCACTTCTTCACCTCGTAAATTTATTTCTTTGTTATCAGCGTCTAATAACCTTATATTAATAGCACTTATAGAACTTTGATTAACAGGAAAATAAATCAAGTTCTTAGGTATCTCAATTATTCGATAACCAGGTGGAACATTAGGAACAAATTCATAAATTATATGGCTGGCTTTTCCGTTTACAAATGAACCACTAACTACATCGCATTCGATTCGCACGATGGTTGTTGATAGAATGCTAACAGGATACTGGGAATCCGTACTTATATTTGCATTTATTGTTTCTAATCCAAAACCTAAAATTTTACCCAGTGAAGCACTTTTATTAAAATGAACATCTTTTGAGCAAAAAATCTTGGTTTTCAATGTGTTATTATTGCATGATAGTTTTAATGCAGTGTTTCTTATGTTGCTTTTTAAATAATCGCAAATATCTTGAAGCTCATAAGATCCTTCAGGAATTTCTATTACATCATTTTCACCATAGTAAAACTTATTGTTTCGTTCATCGATATTAGGAATAGAATTGAAAGTTGAGAAATACAAAAGACCGCATTCATATTCTCCTGAGAGTTCCAACGTTGGAGAATGGTTTGTTGTTAAAGAGGCTCCTCTCCCAGTTATAGACACAGTGAAAGACATTTTAAGAACTGACACATTTATTCATTTTGTTTATTATATAAATATTTTTTCCAATACTTTTTTAAAAAACGTATACACAAATGACCGCAGTTAGTACTGCCGTAAGCTTGGTGTCTCACATAATTGTAGTTTATAGGTAAGTTATGCATATATTTCATAAACTCTAAAGGTGGTTTTAAATTACCGAAACTATCATAATATTCTACGTAATTGTTTTGCTTTACAAAGGCTACCCAATGTGTACCAGGATTTATATTGCTATCCAGATTCAATATTCCACACTCTATCTTTTTAGGTTTCAAAGGTAATGTATCTCTCATGTAAACGCCTCGAAAGTAAGGAATATCACTAGCATGTTCTAATATATCGAGGTTTGTGAGCGCACGTCTAGGTAGCCGCTTAATTAGTTTTTTGATGGGTTCAGATATAGACCTGCTCCATTTTTATGAGGCTTAATATATAACCCTTTTCCAAGAGCTACCGCTTCCATCGTTCTGTTGTGTCTCTCAGATTCCTGAAGACTTTTCTGTGCAGCTCTAGAATCATTCACAGCTTTGGCTATACCTGCTGCACCGCCTGCTAGTGAACCTAACGCAGACAATCCCGCAAATATGGGAATAAGTGGTAAAAGACCTCCACACTTTGGAAGAGGAATAAACCGTGGCAATGATATTCCTTTCTTGTTTTTAAATAGTTTCTTTGCAGCTGCATAGGCATACTTTATAGCAGATTTGTGGTCTTTTGATTTTAGTTTTTTCAATTGGGACTGTATTTTTTTTATACCTTTCTTAAATGATTTCATACCACTGTCTGCCCTAATTTTTGCCTTCATAGCATTTTTTACCATCCACGAAGCAATTTTTTCTCCTTTACCAGCATCTTTCGATTTCAACCTTCTTTTAGCCATACTTAAAAGTTCTAAGTCAGCTTTGCGTCGAGCTGCGGAATCTTTATTAGTGTAGGCGATATCGTGGTGCATGCAAGCTTTATCCAATTCGTTAACCCCTCGATCGCCTTTTAGAATCCGTTTTTGAAGTTTTGTTCCGGGGCCACAAAATTGGTATCCAGGTAAATGTAACTCAAACGGTAAATGATCTATCAAGCTATTAATAAAACCACCGCCCTCTTTCATTGATAGGCATTTAATGTGAACATAAAGTTATTATATGTTATTTATATATCAATTTACATCAGTAATTCACTTGTTTTTATCCAACTATTCTCTTGATCACTTAGTCCTAACCATTTTACAAATAGCTTGTTTCCTTTTCTCTTTATTACTTTTTCAATTAGATAATGGTCTGGAAAATTTGTTTTTTGAAGCTCGTATCCGTAAAAAGAGCCTAGAATATTTTGATTGTGTTTGTCTTCTATTTGATATGTTAGGGGACATGTTTGATTAATTTTTACAATGCGAAATATTTCCGTAGACCAATTAGGTGTATAACCTTTATAAAAATCACCTTTATATTTAGTAATACGAACAAAATCACCAACTTGAAATAATGAACTTTTTCGAACCTTCATATTGTATGGCTTTTGGGTTTTCATAATGTTAGACTTAACTAGATCCTCATTCGATCGATTAACATTGATTGGTTTGAACTTAGTAATGCGGTGCAATGTGTTGTTATAGTGATGCACAACAGAATTTAAATTATTTTGAAACCACTGATATTGACCGCATAGACTAAATCTCTTGTAAAGATGGGTTTTTATTGTTCTTATAACTCTTTCTACTATGGATGCTTTTTTAACCCGTCAAGTGATTACTGGACACACCCCGTCCGTGAGCGAAAAGACCTTGAAGCGATGTGCGGACAAACGTCTGTCCGTAACAAAAGTCGTTGTCTTTGGCGCCTACGTTCACTCAGTTTCTGTGGTTGGCCGGGCGTATAAATTTGCACAACCAATCAGAGAATACTTCTGAACATATTTCTAGTACTGACCAATTGGCAACAAGCAACAACATTTCTGCAAGATAATATTTTTTTCGTCCTGGCCTCAGTGTCCGCCATTACTGTTGTTGTTACGCAATTGTTCCGTGAGTGCTAAAGGTAAAACTGTCTCAAGCAGTTAAACGGGATGTGTATATTACGATAATTATAGATGAAATTACTAAGAAAGAAGTGTAGAATATGTTTTAAGCATTGGTTTTAGCAATTTTAGTAAATAAGTTGGTGAAAAAAGGGCCAAACTTTTCTATCGGAACGGTCAGTCCGCCATTACGATTTCGCGGTCGGTGTCGCTGCGTAAATAATTATAATTTGGGTAGTCATTTGTCTTATTTCTTGTGAACTTTGTTGTGAAAATTAATGGCAAGTAGTTAATCTATAGAATAGAGAAGTGTATAAGTGTCAATACTATCACAAATTTGTGTTTCAAAGTGTTGTTTACAGTGACGAAAGTTTACAAAAACAAAGTGGAGATTTTAACCAATGGATTAAATATTATGTAAGTTATAAAACTCTATTACACATTTTTCAGTGTATAGGTTATTTCCTATACTTTATAATGGTATATGATTTATAAGGTATAATTATAACCACAATGTGATATTTTGATAAATCCTCATGAAGGTCATCAAAAATTTTGGTACGTAAATTACCCTGAGCACTACTGGCATCTTCCGTTTCGAAAAGCTCGACGCGTGACGGGTTAACAGAATATGTGGAATAATGGTTTATATTGTTACTTTTCATTAACTGTTTAAATGAATCATTATAAAATTCTGTACCTAAATCTGTTTGTAAATTTTTCGGCTTTCTTTTTGATTCAGATAATATACTATGCATTGCATTCGTAACACATGATTTAGATTTACATTTTAACGGTCTAACCCATACATATTTTGATAAAGTATCTATCACTACTAAAACATACTTATGTCCTTTATTAATCGAAGAAAATTTTTGAAAATCTATAAGATCAGCTTGCCATAAATCATCTATTCCTTTTATGATGGTATGACGACGTGAAAAATTTCTTCTAGCTGCTTTGTGAAGCTCGTTCACTATATCTTGTTTACTCATTCTTAGCAGGTTTGAGTGCTATCATGCGATCGATTTCTTTTTTTGTGTAATACAATGTACTCAAATTATTAGTAGTTAGTTTTTCTAAATTATTAAGGTAATTCTTGATATGGCTTTGAATAGTTTTCAATTCGTTTTGCAGATCCTTGACACAATTGTCTACGTGTTCTTTATTCACAGCTTCATCTTCTTTTTCCGGTAATTGTAATCCTTTCAATCGGGATAATTTCAAATCAAAATCACCAACATCCGACCTTACTAATGCGTCAGTAAGAATATCAGTGATTTCAGACAGTCGTAAACGCTTATGAACATGATGACCAAATTTGTCTATGTTCATTACCGTCTTGTTTGCTTCTTTAGCTTAATGATACTGCCCGTTCTTCCCGACGGCAGCTTTATATATTTAATGTCTTTTATGATGCCTGCTTCATGCAGTTCTTCGATTATTGCATAAATTTCATTATGCACTCCAGTGTAACCAGCTGCCCATGATCCAAGTAGCAATTTTAATCTTTCCACTAACTCGTTTGGATCATCCCAATAAACCAAATCTGTATCTTTCTTAACTTCTTTTAAAATATCAATTCCTTCACCTCGTGGAACACTTTCAACACTGCTTGTATGACTTCTAGAGAACTTAAACAACGGTTTGATTACATGCATATATTTAAATCCTTTGTTACTGTTTAATGGTTTGGATGGATCGCAACTACGTTTATGTGCATTAGTATCCATGAGTATCAATTTATAATTTAGCAAGTCTTCCTCTGTTATAACATCTAAATTTGGTGTTTTTTTATACAACAATTCTTTGATGCCAGGAGTTTTTTTTAAGCTTCGGTTTCCAATTTTCACAATACGATCATCGTCATAAACACGGGTATTGCCGAGCATAAGTTTTCCCTTTACATTTCTTACACCATAAGGTATATTTCCTTTCATTACTTCAGAGGACATCGACCACGATAAAGTATCATTGTTAATGCTTGGTGATGACTGAAGAGATTTAAATGAGTTTTCATGATCACCCTGATCCTCACAGGATGATGTGGTGAGGGTGTCGTTAGATGTCTTACAAACATCTGAATTTTCTTCATTATCTGAATTCCTTTCATCTTCAACCGCTGATTTAAAGTAATTAAAATCCTCTGCAGAAGTATTTGACGACTCGCTTTCCGAATGTCTACTTTTTTTAACTAATTTATTCTGCTCTTCGTTTTCGCCAATTTTATTAGTAATAATTTAATTGGGTTCATAATAGGTTTAAATATTGTTTCTAGTGCTTTATCATTTTTGTTTCTTAAATCTTTTATCATTTCTACCTTTCTCTTTACAGCAGACGCAGACTTAACGATTTCTTCCTTGAGGTTCCGCTCCATTGTAGAGATTTCACACTGTTTAACTTCTCAAAGTTAACTGATTTGAAGGGATGTATGTAACAGCTATATAAAACTTTAATCCAATACTATAAATGTATCAAATTTCAGTCTGTAACAGCCTTTGTTTCGATCACAATCCTTATTGATGACGAGATAGCTATACTGTTTGCTCCATACAGTTGAACACATTTCTCGAAACTGAGACCACGTCATGTCAGACCCTACATGTTCATCGTAAACATGTCTTAGATTAATATCGTCTTGTTTAAATAATATGATGAGGTTAGCATTATCTCTCACTAACTGCTTAGGTACCTTAGTGTAAGTTTGATTAATATAAAAACAATCAATGTTCTTATGACGACCCATTGCAAAATAATCACGTATATTGTTTTGATTTTCACATGCCACGTCGTCAAATATTATAATAGAATCAGGCAAAGCTTCGTGTGGGCTTAAAATTTCGCTATTGTGGCTGTATTTGTTGTAAGATGTGTCTGGAACTTTCTCCAAAACTTTCTCTAAAAAAACATATTTAGGTTGATACAAAGACTTCGAGTACACATATAAGTTGCGAAAACGTGGTCCATCCTGATGTAGCAATAGACTTATTATTAAATTGGTCTTTCCACAATTTGATGGTCCACAAACAATGCTTCGTATAGTATTTGGCAATAAATTTCCATGACGCCGTTCCTCATTTGTTGTTACAGGGCAAATACATTCCAATTCTAAGGATTCTTTTTGTTTCACAAATCGCATTCTGATCTTTTTACTCGACCGTCTTCGTTGATGGATTTTGACAAAATGATTTAAAGACAGAAGTGTTAATAAATTAAAAACTTGTTTTAAGCTTAGCAGTGAAAATTCTCAATACAGAAAATAATAAAGTACAGTGAAATCTAATAATACAGTAAGTATGCGATTGGCGAAGTGGTTATTGGGCATTCTAAAAAAGTTTTTTTACATTATTGATCGAACGACAGTGAGATCGATGATGTAAAAAAACTGTTTTAGAATGCCCAATAATCCCCTACTTATGTATGCTGCGTAGTTACGTGAAAACTCTGATTGTGTGCGTGTAATGTTTCATGTGTTGAATTTTTTTGTAGTGTGCGTTTATCGCCACAGCAAAATTTGTGTCTGTTGAGTTATTCATCTAATGGTGGTGTGCTGTACGTGTTTACCTCACTCCCCCCTAAAAGTGGTGAAAAAATTTGTTAGACGCGTGTCCGTATTGGCATCTCCAGGGGGCTATATACTCAAAGGCGCCGCCCCGCCGCGCGACCCCCCCCCCCCCCGCGCCCTGGCCCGCCCCCGCCGCTCCCTGGCAGCGCGTGCACATAGACTACATGTCGATAGGGCAAAGGGTATATTTGGTGGTGATTGATGCATTTAGTAAATGGTTGGAATGTTTATATATGAACAATGGAACTTCTACTAAAGCTTTAATCATGAAACTTAAATTGATTTTTTCTACCTTTGGAATACCAAACTTACTTGTATCTGATAATGATGCGAAAATTTATTCCAACGAGTTTAGAGTTATCTGTATTAGTAATGGTATTAAATATATGACGTCACCCATATATCATCCGCCCAGTAATGGTCAGGCTGAAAATTCAGTAAGGACGTGCAAAAAAATGTTAAAATGCATTATCCAAGATAATTTATCATCAAATAAAATAGATGAATCACTGTTAGGTTATTTATTCAACTACAGGAACACCGTGCATTGCACCACCGACGAAACTCCCGCAAAACTAATGTTCGGTAGGCATTAACGTTCGCGTCTCGATTTAATATTACCACCAACTATTACGCACACTGTGAAACAAGTTCCAATTAAAAGACAATTCGAGGTAGGCGATATTGTTTGGACTCGTTGGTACAACGCACGTTCAGAATCTTGGCAATTAGGAAAAATTAAGGAAAAGATAGGCCATAAAATGTACAAAATTACTTTGAAGGATTTTAATACTGATTGCATACGCCATATAGATCAAATAATCAAATATACGGGATACCATTGTAAAAATGAAGGTGCTGTAGATAATAATGCGCCCGAATTGTATTCACCTTCATCACCTGCACCCTCAAGCGCACAACAGCGGTCAATTCCATTAATATCCGAGCACCAATCTCCTACTGAGCCATCAGAACAGAGACTTGATGTTGATTATGATGCAAACACCTGTGCTGCTGTGTTGGATGGGGATGAAGGTGAGGAATGGGATGATTGTGAGGCAGGCGAGTGTTCGCGAAGTAACGGTACAGTTTCAGGCTGTGGGGCACAGCCCCCGCCGACAGAGGCGGCCACCAGTACAATACCGCGTACTGTGACGTCACCGCGTGACACTAACTTGTGTGACGTCGGAGCGCCACAAAGCGATGACGTAGCGCCGTCGACCTCGCACACACTCCCGCGGCGCCAGTTGCGCCCAAGAAAACCAATAGATTATAAGCAATATTTTTAGTTAATCTAGATGTATATCTCATGGTAGGTTAGGTTTAATATTTGTATATTTATTATTAAAATAATACTTGTTTGTCACCAGGTTCCAAAAATTAAGTGTGGAGGAATGATGTATATGGCCGCACGGCCGTTACAAATAGTATCTACCTACATACTTATAGATATGTATAACGCGTTCGGTGTTTGCTCACTGCCATCGGGCAGTAATAAACTGGCTGTCATAATAAGTGGTTGTTGCATTCATTAAATTAATACAATTCATAAATTTTCTTGAAACTTTGCAAATACAAAGGTCTACTGTTTTGCCATGTTATAGTGGAGTCTTTCAAAGTCACTTTCCTGCAATAAACATTATTATTGATCATAAATTGTTCTCAAAAGAAGATGTTTATAGTAAATTCTCTGAACTTGATGTTTGTGGATTTATTTTTACTGATGGGTCTAAAACTGAGTCTGCTGTTTCTTTTGCTATCTTTGATAGTTTGTTAAATACTGGAACTGGTTACAAAATAAATTCAAACACAAGCATATTCACAGCGGAAGCAATCATGCATGCACAACAGCTTGCATGTATGCAAGCAAGGATGCAACATGCAAGTAAGCATGCATGCAACATGCATGGTTTCTGTCACGGCTCCGGCGCTGCGGGACTCCGGCAGTCCCAGGCGACCTTATCGTCGCAGATGGTTTTCGCTCTCCACCGCAGCTTCGGCGGCGGCGAGCTTTCAAACCACCTGCTCCTCAGCTCGCGGGCTACCTCGCCCCTTCGCGCCTACGCGATTTTGAATTACACTCTAGGGGTGAGGCAAACCAGACTGCGTGGAGTCGGTTTTGCACCGATTTGTTTCTGTCACTAACTTTTGTAACACAACTTAAATTTTAGGGTAAAATACTATTTAAAAGAAAAAGCAATATGCGTTGTGAAATTATTCTACACGAAATTCTGCGTTCTTCATAGTATGCCTAGTTTAATTATGCCAAATAAATATCGTACATAATAAACATTATGCTTAGCAAAAGTATGCAAAGTAAAATTTTGCCAAAGGTAATTATGCCTTATGAATTTCGGCTATCTTAAACGTATGCCATTGTAAATTCGGGCATATAAATATTCGACCAAACAATAATTATGCTAACAGAAAATTCTGCCTGAATAATATTCGACTAAAGAAAATTATGCCAAGTGTGTTTTGCCAAGTGACTTTCGGAGCAAAAAGATTCTGCCAGATAGAGGGAACCCAAAAATATTAAGTCCTCTTGATTTGGTTTAAGGACGTAGTTTGTTTGATATTATTTATTTATATTTAATAAAGTAAAGTTGATGGATGATTGATGATGAAATTACCAACAATCAAAAAATAATTTTATGTGCCTCTGGGCGAGATTTGAACCAACTAAGCATCATTCACACGCGTCGCGTCGTACTTAGTAACAGCTCTGTAGTAGTGTTCTTAAATTATTTTTTGTTCTAAGTGTTTAAATAACAATTAAAGGCGGAATTATTAAAACATCACAATAATAGTGTGTAATGCTTGTGTTGTGATAAGTATTAATCAAAAGATGAAATATGAAACCAAAAACTGCGCACGGGCGGGACTCGAACCAGCAACCTTGGAAGGTTGCTGGTTCGAGTCCCGCCCGTGCGCAGTTTTTGGTTTCATATTTCATCTTTTAAGAATAAAATATGACACTGTAAGTTTAAAAATAATTGTTAAACCATTGAGTAGCGAAGCGTTATCATTTCCAAGTTGAATTTATTCTGTAAAAGAATAACTACTTGGCCCGCTGTTGCATAAACAGACGGGTAGGTGGCGCTAACGTCACGCAATGACGTATCAATGAGACCAAGAATTTCGCGCGGTCGGACCGACAGCACGGTAGCTCAATTGGAAGAGCAGTTGGCCCGGTTAGCCGGAAGGTTGCTGGTTCGAGTCCCGCCCGTGCGCAGTTTTTGGTTTCATATTTCATCTTTTAAGAATAAAATATGACACTGTAAGTGTAAAAATAATTGTTAAACCATTAAGTATTAATCAAAAAAACATAGTACATGGACATTATTTTAACAAACAAAGTCGAAACCTCGTTTTGTTTACGCTGTGCGGTGGAGAAATAATTGTGAGTGCCGGTGTGCCGAGCTTCCTGCTGCGCGATCTGCGAACTTACGCGCACGGCGGACTGGTAATAATTGCGTGCGCTCGACCGGTTTGCTATTAAGAAGCGCGCATCGCCCGACTTGCTGATAACGAATTTACCGTGCATAACGAAGATCTTTGATTCTAACCAAATCATTTTTGAGTGGAGTAATAATGCCTAACGCAGATTGGGGATGTTGTTTTCCTGAGGATGATAACTGTGATGAATTTATTATTTGCATCAAATGCCATAAAAAATACCATTATGAATGTATGACGATTGATCGTAATGTTATTACTTCTGACTTACTGGCGACATGGGCATGCCCTGAATGTGTCCACTTGCTACCTAAAACGGTGCGTAAAGAAAACACACCGGTCAGAAATGTCACCACCGTTAGGGGAAATAAAAGAGTAGCCATTAGTTCGCCGCAATCTGACTCGGAAAAAGTGATCACATCTATAGAAGACATCCGTCAAGTGGTGGAAGGTGCGATGGAAGATAAAATGAACAATCTCTTTAAAAAATTTAATGATAACTTGGCAGGGTTCTTTGCAAAGGAAATTACGCCCATGAGAGATGAGTTGTCAAGTATTAAGGAATCTTTATCGTTTATTGTCCTGCCTTCGTCTCTGAGATTTAATTGACCATGTAGTAGGCCCTGCTACGCGTCCATTCACTCGCACACAGGTTTAGCGAAAGAAAGAGAAGGTAAAAAACTAGTATCCCTTCCTCCTTCCTGCGCCTCACAGCACTGCCAGCCGCCTGTCGCTCATTCGTGTCCGTGCGCGCGCGCCGTTCCGACGCACGCAGTAACCACAGCAAAAAAGAAAAACCGTTGAGTTTTTTATTTCGTGCTAAACGAAAGTTACCTTAGAATAGTTAGATACGGGATTGCTACCATGTACCTTATTATTTATGAGCTTCGTTACTCCGTGATCATGGCGCTTGCAACAGTGCCGAAATATCGGAAGCTCATAAATAATAAGGTACATGGTAGCAATCCCGTATCTAACTATTCTAATGTTAGTGACCATGAAAGTTTAAAACAATAGAAAGTTACCTTATTGTGATATTCATTTATTGAAAAAGTAAACTGAAGTTAAACGCATAACCCAGCGTGGCTGCTACATGCATGCTTTACGCTTCGCGGCCGAGCTATTACGAGATACTAGCCAGTCCGCATTTTAACGCTCCGAATCGATACGCGATATTGATCTGTAGCAATTTTTTGGCCGAGCTGGCACGTGATGCCAGCCAGTCCTAATTATCTTGAATCGAGACGTATGGTATGCGTTGCTTTCAATAAACCTACCCTTATTTTCATTGCGTTTCGACAAATGAAAAAAGTGAACTAATTGGGCCACAAAGGCATTTCATTAAAAATGTTAAGCAGCGCTGACGACGCGCCATCAGGGCCTCTCAGTGTGAAGCGTTCCTCGCCCACACTCATCAAGCCCCAACAGGCATCAAAGTGTGTCCTGCCTGTGCCTACGCGACGCCATGCGCCGTGAATTGCTTGTTTGTTACGGTGAACTACCGTCCAACAATCCTAGCGCTTCAACGTCTCGCGCTCGAAATCAGAATCCGACCAAATAAAGGTAAGGTCTTTTTTCATTAAAACTAGCTAAGCTTGAAGCCGTACTACGTGTTACGGGCTACCGTAATCCATTCGTGGTAAAACCACGACCGAACACTTGACTCAGTCAATCTTTTGACATAGATTGGAATTGCGTATAATGTGAGCATTTACACTTACAAACAAAATGAGCAATATATATGTTTTACTAAGTACTTTTTTGTAAGCACCGAAAAACAATAGTGGCAGCAGATTTATTTCAAATCTAATAAATTTATATTTATTTTGTACATTTTTACCTGAAATTGTAAAAATGAAAGACTTAAGAACAATACGAGTATAACTGCCTAGACTGATAAACATAAGTACGTATAGTGCCACCTGCGATGCGGTGCACGCTCCTTATTTTTTCCCCAAAGCTCTAAAAACGGTACTATATACATCGATACTACATAGCTCACAATATTATGGTCCTATGTCTGCAATTGATTACAACTCTTTTTATTTATTTCTGGCTAATGGCTATAAAACTTGTCTTGCTAGACAATGCTATGGAAAACATAACATCGCTTATTAAATGAAATATTTAACATTACTTAAATATCGAAGTTTACGGATTGTATAAAAAGAAGACAATTATTATTTTTTAAGCAAGTTCTTACTTACATTTCTGATTTCTACTCAATGCATATGGTTGGGTCCATATAAGAATTATGTAAAACTGATTTTATTTATAGCTCACAATTTAAATAGCTATGCTAATAATATTGAGTTTTGCTCATTAACTGGCATTTGTATGATTCTGAATGGTGGAATATTTACAGTAGGTACTTATTCAGTCTTAAAATCCAACTAAGATTTGTTTCACTCCTCAGTTAATAATTCGGTAGAGCTTAGATTTTATTAACCGACGTAACAACAACCAGCTGGAAAGCGTAATGTGTTTTTGGTTTATACCAATGAGTTTTCTTGTTAAATTGCGAAATCAATATAGCCGTCGTCATATTCGATTTAAATAGGTAGACGGTAATTAATTGTTTTAGATGCTATTTTATTTTTCGAAAAATATGGTGTGATATGCACTAAACTTTTCATGTATGCTTCTTAGATTAAATCGTCGCAAAGTTCGGTACTTAATGTGGAGTCTGAAAAACTAAATAAAGATCTGTGTCCATTATCTTCAGAAAAGGCGATGCCTGAGCCACCGCCAACAAAAAATTGTGACAACCATAGGTCAACTTGAATTGACTTTAGTTTTTTATGGGCTTGTTCTTTTTCTCACCATCTACCACCACAAACACCACCGAAGAATAATTCAAATATAGAATGACCTATTGTTTGAAGTACTATTATTATTCTTTATATTTTTTGGCTATATTTATTCCACTATTTACACACCTACGTTAAAGGTTGGATAAATAAAAGACATGGTCATTATTGTACAAATTACAAAAATCGATCTTTTTAAAACAAAAGGCAGCAACGCAGCATCAAACCTAAATTGCACTACAAGCATCTAATTTGAGTTATTGGGAATATAAACTATGCATATTTTTCCCACTATATTCTGTGATTTAAGAATTAACTTTATCGAGTAAATATCTTCTCTCATCATCAGTTTTTTTTCCAACTAATCACATACACCCACTCCACAACCATCTCCCCAGCAAAGCCACTATGATATTAGGAAACCATTCATATGGAAACATTGCGGCATTAACTATAAAACAGATTATTTTATTTTATGAATTGTATCGTTTAATTGATGTTTAAAAGTATTGAATATACTATGTTAAATAAATTTTCAAAGGAAATCTTGTCTTAATATTCACCAATTACTTAGGTATGGTGAAACAATTGCCGACCACAAAATAATAACTAATCATGGTCTGCCAAGTTTTAACATATTTTTTGCAAATGTTATTTTTTACGCTCGTTCTTATACTCTTGCGCCGTAAGACGTCGAGTAGTTCGACGATTTATTTATAAAACCTAAAAGTAATTTATTTATTACAAAAAATTATGCTTGAATCTTTTTTTTATCATTTATATTTGAGGGTGTTTTAATATGTATGAAACCAGTGTTCCCTGGTGACATCGATCTATGACATACTTGTTGTAACACGACATATTCATTTACTTTTGGACTTCTTATCACAATAGGTATCCTAATTTTGAATCATCATAAGATTTATTTTACACTGCTCATAATATTGAAACAAGTCTCATCTGAAGCCAAGTAAGACACAAATACATTGGCGGCACAATAATTGCGGAAATGCACATTGCCATTACCCCCAAAAAAGAAGAATAAGTCACAAATATTTGTCAAACTCATAAAAAATATAAACTTAAATAAAAATAAAAATAAAGTATCTCATCAAAACCAAATCGATAAGATAGGATCGCAATTTTTTTTTTAAATGTAACCCTTAGTAATTCAGACATATATTATCCAGTCAATATAATTATGAGTATTATTTTTTTACAACGATCTGCGCCACCATGCGCCGACTATAGAATACTCGGCAAACATTCCTGTGCTGGAAGTCTGAAGCATCATGTTTGATATTTCGCGTAGATAATTTCAATATTTTGATTTTCTACTCCATCTAATATCCTTCTAACTTACATAGCTAAATTTTTAGTAAATCTAAAAAAAAAATTTTTGAAGCTTGATTAAAACATTCTTCTCAATCATGAACAATTTTGTCTCAGCTTTTTTCGAGCGCCAACTGGTGTTTTTTACAAGGACCTATGTCGAGACTTCCGCGCCTGGTTGATAAGTTGAATATTAGGCAAACGTCTGGCTAGGTGGTAGGTACCAAAACTTCTATCGGAGAAATCGTTTGCGCTCGTATGACCTTATAAAGCCACAACGCCCCCAGAAGTCGTTTCCAAGCTTCTTTAGAAAAAAATTAAATCACTCAATCATTACCTACTTCCTTAATGCTTTCAAGTTTTGATAACGATAATATTTCAAATTCATTGAAATATCGTATTCTTATTGTAACCCAGAAAATAATAATAGCGTTGATATACACCGATGAATACATCTAAAATCTTATATATCCACAAATGAACCAACTAGTTTTTTTTACCAATCATCTTACACTTATTACAACAAAACATTTTCTTTAGAATTCAAAATTCGAATAATAAGTATTTTGTTTTCGGTATACGGCTGAATATATTTCAAACAGCTGCATAAATACATAAATACCCAATACTTAAAAGTAATCGAATATCATGCGTGTATTTTTTACAAATCTATGATTATAAAATACGTTAAAACTGCAAGACAAAGAGACTCTCCAATACGCCCATTAAGTGCATTAAAAATGATAGGGCGCTGGATGAGAAGTATTTCTGTATGTAGCTTTCGCAATCTGTCTCAACAATACGTATTCCGTATTTATTTGCAATTTTTATAACAGACCAAAAAAAAGGAACTAAGAAATTTTCGTCCTATTTCAGTTAAAATTACTAAAATTATTATTATATTTACATATTCTTGGAGTTTAACATCAATAATATATATATATATATATATATATAAATAAAATAAAAAAAACTAATAAATATCTTCTTTTTTTCCCATTAAAGAAATTACTTATCATGCACCCATAACAATAGTGCATAATGCCAAACATGGTAACATACAACATTATTGTTATTTAAATGATCATTTTAATAATCAAATATTACTAACTATAGAGATGTCAACTTATTTTTGTAACAACATTGATTTACTCCGAACATCTACATGGTCAATTAAATCTCAGAGACGAAGGCAGGACAATTGGATGATCAAACGAACTTACCTGTAAGTGAAGTTCGATCCAAATTGTCCTGACTTCGTCGAAGAGATTTAATTTCCTACCCTTCCCAATTCCCATAGGTACGTGTATTTTCTGCAAAAATAGTTGCCACCCGTACCATAAATCAATGTTGTACATCTGGAACATCGGTCTCCTTGCTCTGAAATGAATGAGCGACAGGCGGCTGGCAGTGCTGTGAGGCGCAGGAAGGAGGAAGGGATACTAGTTTTTTACCTTCTCTTTCTTGCGCTAAACCTGTGTGCGAGTGAATGGACGCGTAGCAGGGCCTACTACATGGTCAATTAAATCTCTTCGACGAAGTCAGGACAATTTGGATCGAACTTCACTTACAGGTAAGTTCGTTTGATCATCCAATTAATGATCAGTATAAAGATGTAAAGAAAGAAAATGAAGCCAATAAACTAAAAATAAAGAGTTTGGAGAAAGAAAATGAAGAACTGAAAGGAACTATAAATGTCTTAGCTCAGAGGGTAAATCAAATTGAACAGCATTCACGCCAATGTAATTTAGAGCTTCAATGCGTTCCTGAGTTAAAAAATGAAAATCTAATAACGATGATAACAAAGCTGGGAAAAGTCTTGGGTAGCTCTCTAGAAGAAAGGGACATCCTAAACTGCACACGCATCGCCAAATTGAATCGTGAATCGAAGCGTCCAAGATCTATAATAGTTCAGCTTGCTTCGCCTCGAATCCGCGATGAACTGTTAGCTATGTCCTCTAAATTCAACAAAGCGAACCCGAAAAACAAGCTGAATGCCACACATCTTGGATTTGAAGGACTGACTTGCCCTGTGTTTGTTACTGAACATCTATCTCCAGGGAACAAGGCCGTTCATGCGGCGGCTAGGCTCAGAGCAAAGGAGATAGGTTACAAATATATGTGGGTGCGTAATGGCAGGGTGTTTATGAGGAAGACTGATAAGAGTGACTATATCTTAGTTAAAAACGTGGAAACCCTGAAAAAACTGTCTTATTTTTTTTTCTCTTATTGTGATTTATGGTCTTTTATGTGGTACTTTTTTTATAACATTATATATATATTTATTCTTTATTGCACTTAAAAGATGTACAGAAAATACAAGAAGTCACAATGTGAACAAAGGTGGGCTTATCCCTAAAAGAGATCTCTTCCAGCCAACCCATAGGTGTTGGAAAAGAAATAGTTGCGGTTATCGGCAGTGCTAGATTAATAATACGGAAAAAAGTTTTTTTTAATATTAGTAATATACTAAATACTATAAATAATCTTACATAACGTATTTATATATACATATAACATAATAATAATAATATATATATATAAATAAAATATATAAATATAACGTACTATCCGTGTATAAATGCATACTCTACGATGAAGAGGGTATTTGAGAGAGTAGATGTTCTTTAACTCTTTTTTTGAATATTTGAATATTAGAGCTTTCTTGCAGTTCTAGAGGCAGTTTGTTCCAGAGTCTCGCAGCATAGACAGAGAAGGAGTCAAAGAAAAATTTGGTATTACTCCTTGGAATTTCAAGTGTGGTGGTGATGCAAGGTCTTCTAGAGCGTGTGGGAGGGGGAAGTCGTTCAATAGTTTAAAATTATACTATCAAAATTGTAATGGTCTCAAGACGAAAACACATAGTTTTTATAATCAAATATTATGTTACAATTACAAAATAATAATACTCACTGAGATTTGGCTAAATTGTACTGTTTTGACTAGTGAACTTTTTGATCCTAGATAATGTGGTATATAGAAGAGACAGATGTGATGTTAGTAGTTCTAAGAAGGATGGAGGAGGGGTTTTAAGAGCAGTATCTAGAAAATTTAAATCAAGGCGAATGAACATTTGGGAGTCAGATCTAGAGGATCTGTAGGTCTTGGTCGATGCACCGGCCTCGCATAGTATTGATCAGATTGCTTTCTGTGCTATTTATTTACAATCTCCAGTAAAAATTAAAACTTATGAAAAATTTTATGAAGTTTGTACTAACGTCCTTGAGAAACAATGTCTTCACTGTATTGTGGGTGATTTTAATCTGTTCTCTATGAATTGGAGCTTGTTAGATGGGGATGCTGCAGAATGTGTACTTTCTACTGTTAATCAGTCATTTGTTGATTTTCTGAATGAAAATGATTTGAAACAGCATAGTCGCGTTAAAAATAAAAGTTTGAATAGGACACTCGATCTGTTTTTTTCAAATTTACCTAGCTGCACGGTTGATCAGGCAATCAGTCCCCTAAGTAGGGTTGACAGGCATCATCCTCCACTTAAAATATCTATTGGACTGCTGAATAATATTAGATTACCTTATAATATTTAAAACGTACAGTTAAATTTCTATAAGGCTGATTATGAGAATATTTGTAAGGAGTTAGCGAGTTGTGATTGGGACATTCTCAATTGTTTAATTGTAATGTTCTTTTGTCTAAACTGTACTGTGTGTATTTGATTAGTTTGTGGTGACTAAATAAACAATTTATTTATTTATTTATTCGAGATGTTATCATAAAATTCGTCCCCAATAAATCGTCAAAGAAAAACAACTACCCACCTTGGTTTGATCGAAATCTAATTAGGACTATAAAAGAGAAATATAAAATTAGGCTACGTTACAAAAGATATAAAAATCCAAAGGATGAGCTTGAACTGCAATTGTTAAGCAAAAGATGTGCACATTTGGCTACAAATTGCTATACTAAATATATAAGTCTCATAGAGAGTGATATAGTTAAAAACCCAAAACTATTTTGGTCATTTCTTAAGACAAAACGTGGTGGCTCAAGCGCTTATCCACTCTCAATGACTGACGGAATGACAACAACCTCTGATGGAGTAAAAATTTGCGAACTCTTTTCTTCACACTTTGCATCAGTGTACCATGATATTACTGATAGTACTAAACAAGATCATATTTATGAACATACGGAGTTTCTAAAATCTATCGATAATAATAGCCTTCCTCTATCACGACCGATAGTTGATTTTGATACCTTATTAAACAAATTAAAAGCCGTCAACTGTAATAAAGGGGCAGGCCCTGACGGCATCCCTCCAGTGTTTGTAGTCAAATGTGCTGTACACCTAGTTGGTCCACTTTTAAATATATTTAATCTTTCTCTTTCTACTGGTCAATTTCCTAATGAATGGAAAATTGCAAAAATTGTCCCGGTTTATAAAACCAGTAGCGAAGATTATGTAAAAAATTACAGACCAATCTCTATATTATCTGTATTTGCAAAACTGTTTGAATCAATTGTTTGTCCTTATATTCAAAGACATGTTAATCTTTACCTAACCACTAGCCAGCATGGTTTTGTTAAATCTCGGTCCACGAGCACTAATTTGGTAAATATTACAGAAACACTAACTGAAGCACTTGATGCGGAAAAACAGGTAGACGTTATTTATACCGATTTTAGTAAAGCGTTTGATCGTGTACCACATGATATACTTGTTAAAAAGTTGGCTGCTTATGGCATCAGTGGTAGTCTCTTTAGTTGGTTAAAATCATATTTAAATGATCGTGCGTTTTTTGTCGTAGTGAATGGATATAAGTCAGGCTTAAAAATATAAATTCGGGTGTACCCCAAGGGTCACATCTGGGACCGATCCTGTTTGGTATTTTCGTTAATGAAATACCAGAATTAATGAAAAACTGTCATGCGTACTTGTATGCGGATGATTTAAAGCTCAGCATGACAACTGTAGAAGAGAATGACTGTTTTAGGCTGCAACATGATTTGAATAAATTGGTTGACTGGTGCAAGATAAATCGGATGGATTTAAATAGTAGTAAATGTTTCTATGTACAATACGTGAGAAAAAATAACACCATTGACTATAGTTATTACATTGGCGATAGTAATTTAAAGCAGTTGGATCAAATTACTGACCTCGGCGTTATCTTTGACAAATAATTGACATTTGTACCCCATATTGAAAACATTACTAAGCGTGCGTCTAGAATGTTGGGATTTCTCATTAGGAATATAAAAGTCTTTCGTAGCTCTAAAACTAAAATTCTTTTATTTAACAGTTTGGTTAGGAGTATATTAGAATACTGTGCTGTGGTTTGGAAACCTCATTATGCAACACATTCACTTAAAATTGAACGGGTTCAAAAGAGATTCGTGGGACATTTGTCGTATGCACGAGGATTAAGAAGTTTTAAGAAACGGATATCGTATGAAAAAAATTTGGCATATTACAAAATGATTTCTTTAGAGAACCGCAGAGATATTATAGACTTAATTTTCGCCTCCAAAATTATAAGTGGTGTTATAGACTGTCCTGAAATTTTAAGTAAATTCAGAATGACCGTCCCCATTCGATACCCGCGTCATGTTCGTAAGATAACGTCCTTGACCAGGCCACGTCGAAGAACAGTATTTGGCTCCAATTCTCCAATTTCGAGAATGAGTAAAGTTGTCAATGAATTTAGTAAATCAATAGATATATATTTCGACCCACCTAACAAGCTCCGTCGCACTTTACGAGACCACTTCTTGTAATGTTCTTTTAGAATATTCAATTAAATTTCAAATTTATCGTTTTTACATCAAGTTTATTGTATAAATTATCTGTACTTATAGCTGATATTGTAATGTGCATGTGGTATCTACCTGTTATTATTTGTACATTTTAGTTTTTTTTGTTATTTTTGAATTATGAACATGTAATGAATAATACAAATGTTGGTGGATCATTAAATAAAAATAAAAATAAAAAATAAGCACAAATATTAGGCATGCTTATTCCACCCACGCCCACAATCATTTCTGCTTAGCCCAAAGGTGTGACTGGTAGAGAATGCCATACGGCATTAAGTCCACCTTTTGTACAGTTTTTGGTTGTGCAATAAAGTATAAATAAATAAATGCTTAATTAATGTTAAAATAATAGTATTATAAATAATAATTATTATAAATATCCACCGTGACTTTTTACTTACCCGTGAAAATTAACCAACATACTCAAATATCGATAATACGTCGAATTTGGCGAATAAAAAAAATTTTTTTAATAACAAATTTATTTGAAAGATTCCTAACATTCCCTAAAAAGTATACTTAACCCGGACCCGGACTAAAGGCACATGATAACATTCATTTTCGCAAAATGTTTACAATATAAAAAAAGTTAAGTATATCTTTAGCAAGTACCCCTTACGATAATATCGGAATTGATTATCTTCATAAGATTAATACGTTATGCAGGTAAGTGGATGCCAAATAAGGCCACAAAGACCGTCCTTTGATGAAACGGCTCTCGTTGATGTATTGCATTCAGAATATTATGCTATGATGTGAAGTCGTATACCAGAAACGTAAGAATTATATTGATTTGGCATATATAATAAGGATTACAAGTATGTGCAGGGTATTAGTCAGAACCTCACAGAGTTACATTAAGAACGGGGACATTGGAGTATGGAATGATGAAACTACACATAGTCAGAATTTAAGTAGAAACGTTTTGCACCTGAATAGAGGTAAAGGAAACTGGCAAAAAAAAATATAGAAGGGAGGATGGAATAAGGATAAAAAAAATATCAACATGTCAATATCAATATTTATGTATAATTATGAAAATGAAAAAAAATAATATTAAAATATTTATTAGGAATATGAAATAGGTAACAATAACAGAGGCTGACCTGTTCCTTTTAAGTAATGTTAATTATGAATAATAAATATTGATTTCATAAATGATTTAATCGAGATATAAAATAAATAGTTTTATTTAAATTAAAACAAGGGAGGGATGTAGTGTATGTGTAAAAGAGAAGGAAGTATTCTGTCGTCTCCTGCGCACACTGGTTCCCCGACGAGGCCTGGGCGGGGTGGTGGTGGGGATACTTTACTCGCCACCACGGTAGAGGACGGACGTGTTAGTCAGTGTGACGTAAGGAGCCGATACCCGGGACGCCGGGATACTACAGGGGGCGTGTTGAAATTAAGCAAAAACCAATTATTATTTGGTAGTGCTTTATTATGAAAATACTGGTATCATTATATCACAGAAATGCCAGCTATGGCAACACTGGTTCCCGCCATCTTACCTTTGACTGACAGACAGTCTTGTCTAAGTGTGTGCCTCTTGTAAAATTGTGGATATTAATAAACCACAAAAATACCCCCATTACATTATATTCTGTAGATAAATCCATGTGATAGGATCCAGTCATTCTACCTTCCAAGACTATATTGGAATATACGTTCCGTTATATTTTCACTAAACTATGCAGTTTTCTTTTGTCCAGAATCCTGTTTTCCCAACACTGACAACACGCCAATAAAATCTGCGTCGTCTACGGACGGCGCCGGCGTCCCTAGCGTTGACTTGAGAAGTGATGTGATTACCCTTCTGTCATCTTGGAAAATCAAACTAGACCGCCGTCTAAGCGAGTGGAAGTCTGATCTTGACAATACTCTGTCAAAACTAGTCACGTGACGCCTATCGATTGCCTGGGAAATTGGGCGCAATACGGCCCATTGTAGCAGAGTTATCTTTTGTCCACACAAGAAATGAGTTGATCTCAAGAATTCGTCGTTTCAACAAAGACAGAGAAATAAATGATACATTGAATACTGAAACCATCGGTCTACCTGGAGTCAAAAAGCCAATGTATGTTGATGAACATATTGCGCCATCGCAGAGAAAATTGCTCTTTGTAACCCGCCAATTCGCCAGAAAGCACAATTTCTCCGCCTGGCACTCAAATGGCAGTATTCTCATACGTATCGAACAAACAGGCAAACCGTTCCAGATCGAAACAGAAAAGTGTCTCGAAGAGTTAATGATGAAAATCTGACTGTTATTGTTGCATACGTCCTCTTCTAATTTTGAATCATCTATTTTTAATTTAAACTTTCAAAGTTGTGAAATTGTTATACTCGTAGATATAAGTTTATTTTTGCTAGTCTCATTGAATGCATTTTTTGGAAATTATTGTTTTTACAGTTTATTTATGCTCAAATGATACACATACACACACCCAATCACAAGCGCACTCACACAACCAGTTACACTCTCAATCACACACTCGCTCACACACTTATAAACCGGATTACTGTCTCAGCTTATTCAGCTCAATTCTTGTATAGTATGAGTCGATTTAAAATATCATTGTGCCCTATCCTGTACCTCTTGATCTCTTTACATGATTTTTCATTAAATAAAATACTTTTTGGTTACTGACCTGGACACTTATAAAACCACTTGTGAAACCACATGCATTCCCGAGCACTGCTCACGCCTTATTAATAATACCAATACAACCCTTAAGATCATGACACAAAATATACGCAGCATCGCTTGTTGTAACATTGATAACTTTGACACATTGCTGGTGAGAACTAATATCCCCTGGGACTTACTGGTGTTGACTGAATGTTGGCTCCCTAAAACTGGCTATATACCGGTTATCTCAGGATACGACTACGCTGCCACTAACAATAATTTAACTCAAAATGAGGGAGTTGTTGTTTACTATTGTTAGATTATCTAAACTAATATTATAAAGCTGAAGCGTTTGTTTGTTTGTTTGTTTGTTTGTTTGTTTGTTTGAACGCGCTAATCTCCGAAACTACTGGTTCGAATTGAATAATTCTTTTTGTGTTGGATAGTCTAGTTATCGAGGAAGGCTATAGGCTATATAACATCACGCTACGACCAATAGGAGCAAAGATATAGTGGTAAATGTGTTAAAAAACGGAAGAAAGAAGTCACTATTCCACGCGGACGAAGTCGCAGGCAAAAGCTAGTATAATATAATTGTTTAAAATATCACACAAATATTGTTAAATGTTTGATTATTAGCTATTAATATTGTGTTTATTTGTTACACTTAGACATCAAATAATTATTTACTTAGTGATTTGTATAATATTTTGAAAAATATTAGCTTTAAGAGGATATCCGGTTAACAGTAACGCCATCTATTATTCCTTTTGAAAAGTGTTAAAATAAATTCAGCGGAAAGTCCGGTAACCTTAATAATTAATTAAATATTATAAAATCATCGAATACCTGCTCAGTGGCGCCATCTATAAATTGTATTGGTTAAAAATAAAATGATTGGAGCGGATGTCCGCTCAGCAGCGCCATCTTTAGTTTGTATTTGTGAACGCTATTTGGATTACTTAGAATTAAGTCAGTCTTGGTTTAACTTTCGTAGAAGAAGATCATGTGAATAATAAATGTTAAAAGTCGAACTGTGTTTAGCTTAACTCGTCAAGGATGTGTAAACGAGACACAATAAAAATTCCATTGTTATGCGACTCTTGGCATTCGCTTGATACCTGACTGATTAAAGTTGAAGTGACAATAAATGTGGTGAAGTGTATTTGGAGTTTCATTCCTGGGAGTGCAGTTACAACTTCAGAAGTGGTGATCGGACACATGCTGTCCGTACAGGTTTAGTATAAATAAACGAATAAGGTCAGTCCATATTTATTTTATTAGTGAATATCGTAGTTAAACATGCTTATAACTTTTATTGATGTTAGAATATCATCTTGATAAATCAATTTAACGAAGACCTGCATGATCAAACGTAATACTTTTACTTAAAGTATCAAGGCTATGAATACTGAATTGCAAACAGTAAAAACGAAACGCATATACGTATAGTATTTATTGGATAACCTTTTTCTTAATGTACCTACTTTTTCTTATAAAACTACAGATGTTATAAGCTCAGTTTTCTAGTAAATTAATTTTACCAATAGTTAACCAGATGTCTAGTCTGCTCTTATTTTGTTGCATTATTTTTTTCAACCTTTAACTACATGTAAAGAGAGTACCTTGACAAAAAGTACTCTTGACAAAAGGTATATAGGTATTTCAGCAATAAAAATACTCATTGGTAAAAAAATTGTCCGCAAG
>CAUZXH010000370.1:0-17024 GCA_963584085.1 Pyrausta aurata
TATTTCTTATTTCTTTCCCAGGCACAACTCGTCAGCAGGCTCAAGAGAATGTCTAGACTCCGGCAGCGGGCGAGAGAAAGAGAAGCTAAGAGACAAACGCGATTTACGAGACAGAGATAGAGAAATAACCAGAGATGGTAGAGACTCGGCCAGAGACAGGCGAGACTCGGGCAGCGGGAGAGATAGGCGAGATGTTAGCAAGGAACGCGACCACAGGGACCACAGAGAGAGGAGAGATAGAAGGAGTAGAGATAGAGACAACGATATGTGGGACAGAGACAGGAACTACAGTAGGGATAGAGACTACAGGGACTCGCGGAGTAGAGAAAGATCGAAGGACTACAGAGACAAAGACAGGGATAGGCATCGGAAGCCGCGGCATTCGTACGATGAAGAAGAAGAGTATGTATTAGTACTTTAAATTTTTCATGATTGTTACTATACAAACTTAATATATTTTTTTGTTAGGTTTGTCAACTGTTGATACAATATTTCTTGCATAACTTAACAGCTTATTTAGTTATATGATAATTGCTCCACAGATTTATAGACAAACTCAGCTAGCTTAGTTATAAACATTAGTTCACACATGTTTAGATACTTATAAATATAATTAAGTACACTTAAAATAAAATTTCTTATTTTATTACATTAAAATTTCGCCAAAATTAAATTATGTTACGGCCAATAATAAAGCTGACTGGTTTCTAGCTCAAAGGATTAGCATAGCTATCTAACGCGGCAACGCAGCCAGCATTATAGCCTCCTTGCCACAAAGAAATGGTTTCATTTTGAATTGGGTAGTCTTATTTTTTTTAGTTGCATGTCTTAGTTTGACGGGGGCGTCTCCCATAAATACTTAAATACATATAAACATCCATGACTCAGGTCCAAATTTTCGTGCTCATCACACAAACATTTGCCCCTTGCGGGATTCGAACCCTCGACGCCGGCATAGTAGTCAGGAGCGCTAACCACTACACCAAACGCGTCGTCGTTTGCGCGGGCAAGCTAGCATCGCTTAAGGTATGTGAGCGGTGACGGTGAGAGGGGCTGTTGATATTTGTATAGACTGCGGTTTATCTACCGTCAAGCTCTCACCGCTCTGCTTACATACCTTAGGTGGTGACTAGCTTGCCCGCACGAGCTATGTGAAAAAACACTTGTGCAAACTGAATTTAAACCTGTCAATCGATAAACTATTTTTTTTTATTTCAGCTATAGTGATGGCTGTGGTTCCGGTCGATCATCGCCTAGAGACAGATGGCCAGACCAAAGGTGGAGACGAGACGGTAAACTACCTTGGGTTGTCTTAAGCCATAAGCTGCGTATCTATCAAAGCAGAACTGGGCAGAGACGACCAATACTTGCTCGTTGCTAAGTTACTCAACATACTTGTTATGTTTTGCTTGTCATATTTTGAGCAATGAGCATCAATCAGTCAATTTTTCACGTCTCTGCTGTGTCTGCTTTTTATCGACTTAAAAAAGGGGTTTATGAATTCGACGTGAGTGTATGTGTCATTGGAATTTTGATAATGTTTGAGTATGTCGATCTATTAAGACTTCTAAACATGTGTTCAAAATTTTGTAAGTGTATGTATGTTTGTATACGTAAACGAGAATATAAAGAGATGATGGTTTTCTAGTTCGATCAGGGGCCCTATTTTTGAATCACTCGCGTCAAGATGGCGAGTGATATTCAATGATTAAAGTCAAATTTTGGAATGAAAACCAGTTGCAATCTACATAAAAAGGATTTGAAAAATCATTGCTCAATTTTGTGAGTACTCACGTCTATATTTTGAGTGATTTCCTTTGATTTTTGTGTGTTTTCGAACGAAAATCACTCGCCATATCCAAGCGAGTGATTCAAAAATAGGGGCCCTGGTATATTCCAACTTAGGGTAAAGTGTAAGTTTCATCAAAATCGGTCCAGTAGTTTTTGAGATATGGTTAATAACAAATCATGAAATAAAATTAGTGTCAAGATTACTTACACCAAGAGTCTACATCATGCACCGACTCCAAAAGAATTTTAACTGTCGAAATTATTTATTGTTATTTTTTGCTTTATTAAAACTAATTTATTAATTAAAATTTTCAAATACATCCTATATGAAAAACCCATATACATTCTAAAACCATAGAATAGCGAAGCGTTATCATTTCCAAGTTGAATTTATTCTGTAAAGAATAACTACGTGGCCCACTGTTGCATTAAAAGACAATTGTTTCTCCTAAAATGGAAAACAAAGTTTTTGGAAGGCAGTTAAATTTATAAAATTATTTTTTTCTAACTAACCCAAAATACAGTTACATGTTTTGTGTTTCAGAAAGAAACTATGGGTCGTTAGGCTGGCGTGAAACGAGACGCAGAGCTGAGATGAGACAAAGTGAAGAACCTAGCGATAGAAGGTAGGGTTTTATTACATCTTCTTCTTCTATTCTATATCTATCTTCTATTTTTATTATTATCATCATCATCATTATCAGCCAAAGGACGTCCATTGCTGAACATAGGCCTCCCCCACGGCTTTCCACAACGACCGGTTGTGAGCGGTCTGCATCCAATGCGATCCTTCGATCTTTACAAGGTCGTCTGTCTATCTTGTCGGTGGATGTCCTACGCTGCGCTTTTGGTCGAAGGGTCTCCAATCTAGAACTTTTCTGCCCCATCGGCCATCAGTTCTACGCGCTATGTGGTGCACTGCCCATTGCCACTTGAGCTTACTGATTCGTAGGGCTATGTCCGTTACTTTAGTTCTTCTATGTATCTCCTCGTTTCTGATTCGATATCGTAGAGAAACACCGAGCATAGCCCTCTCCATCGCTCGTTGTGTAATTTTGAGCTTTATTATTATACATGATGATAAATGATGATGCATGACGGGGACGGGCGCAACGATGTTCGCTGGGACCGCTACTATTACTAATTTAAAGACTCGTTACAAACGTCAATAACTTTCAATTGTGAAAATTGTTTTCTTGACCAGGGTAAAATTATGTAGACAATCTCAAGTCGCATATATTTCCTCTGTATTGATATTGTGTTGTTTCTGTAACTATTCATTATTCAATGGCCCAAAAAATCAACCAAATCCAATCAGCATAAGTCAGTGTCATGTCTATCTCGCTTGCAAGTTGCACTTACCGATAAAGCGGCGCACTGTATATTCCTATCTCTATTAACATGACGGCCTTAAGACGCCTTAAGATGTCTCCCGTAACCAGCTTAATAAGACTCAGTTGCTTACAAGCTGTCTACAGTAACCTATTTATAGAGAGTCTGCTATAATAACAATAATAAAACCAGAGAAAATGCTCACTTATATTTATTAAGATTCTAAACGATAAGTAACAGCACAATGTACGAATCTCCGCTTATGCTGCAAAAGTTAACTCTTCACTTTTCTTTCAAGTTCTTCCTTAATAATTCTATTTGCAGTAAAAGTTGTTGCTTTTGTAATTCGTGCATGACAGCTTTTTGTTCTAACTCCTTTTGTAAAAGTTTTCTGTGTAGGAACTTTTGATTTAACTCCTCCGTCAATATTTTCTTCCTGATTTTTGATATTTCAATATTTTCTTCCACCAATAGGTGAAAGTGTTTATTCTTTCTTATCTTACCTGCGATAAAAAAAACATGTTAGTAACTTGTATGTAAGTCTTGAACCTTTTTATATTTGTAAAAATCGGTAATCGAAAACAACATACTTAAAGTAAGGTTCTTCTTTCTTTTGAAGGCTGCAGTATTCGTAGTTTTAGGTTTCTTGTATTGGTTATTTTCAGCACCTGAAAATAAACATATAATTTAAATAATCGACAGAGTTATTGTTGTAAAGTGTCTACCCGTATTTCATCTTTTTTTGAATTTCTCTATTTTATGGAATCAATTTTAAAATATAACACGATGAAAAATGTTTTGTCTTACATTGATACGGAACTTCCTTAAGTGATTCATGAGAGTCATCATCATGCTCGACGCTCTGAGGGATCTCAACCTCCACAACGATTTCCTTACTGAAGTCTGAAAAAAAAAACGCACCCTTATTTATGAAACTCACAATGTAGCATATAACTTTAATCTATATACATAACAGAAAATCGTCTTGGTTGCACCACTTATAACTCGAGAACGGGTAGACCGATTTTCATAATTTTTTGTTGGATTTGTCTTGACCCGGAATAGGATAATGACCACAAATCAGGCCAGTGGCGATACAGGAAAGAACTGGCTGGAACCGCTAGTATTATTATAGGTAAACCGCGAAACTGAGACGTCTCTGACGTCACTTTTGTTGTATTTTTCTCCCAAATAATGTACTCCATATTTTTAATTATGAATGAAATGTTTTTCTTCAAGGTAAAAGAAATATCGATTAATTTATAGCAATGATAAAGAGTACATTAATTGGGAGGGTAATGAAAATAAAACCGTCAAAAGTGACGTCAGAAACGTCTCAGTTTTGCGGTCGACCTATAGCTGGGACCGTATTGTATATTATGAAGTTGTATACCACGCTTTATGTCTTGCTCACTAGCTTGTTGAACATTTTCTTCCTTAGCAGACATCCAGTGTACTGTTGAATCATAAGTTGAAGTATCTGAAATTCGATTGGTGATTATTATAATTCAATCAAGAATTGGGCCACCAAAAAATAAGACATACGCCGGCGACTAACTGTAGCATTTCATCGTAACGTAGCGAGCCGAGCCGCTTAATTAATAAATGTAGTGTGTAAAACGCTCGCTCCTATAGGGGTGACTACGTTACAGCATCATGCTTAGGCCAGTCTCTAGCGTTGAAGTAAACATGGCACGTACTTGGTAAGCTGCTATCAGCATCGAAATAATTTTCATTTCCCTCAACAGAGAGTATCAATTTCTTAACTCTTTCCTCAGCCGGAGTCAGGGGAGCTATTTTCAGGATCTTCCCAGAATACGTTGAACTTTTTCTCTTAATTTCTCTTTTCATACACTCATACTTCATTTTGAGGTGTCTGTAATTGCGATACACCGAAACATCTGATGAATGATTGAATGCCTCCTCGATTTCCTTCCACGCTTTTTCTTTCTCTTGCCAAGCTGTGGCGCCGGTTTTTTTACTTTCTATTATGTGTTTTTTTGTGTCTGCAATCGTCACAAGAAGATCCGTTTCTTCTTGAGAAAAATTGGCGCTCCTTTCACGCTTTTGCTTTACCTCAATTTCGTAATCCATTTTCAGGAAATAAGTGTGAAAAAATCACAATGTATCAGTTTCTTTATCAGAGAGTCAGGCGATGATCTGTAAATAAATATTTATCAGCAATGTTTATTTGGTAGAAAACGTATACGAAGAATAAATCGTATCTCAAACTAACATTACCAGAAGCGGTGGAACTGTTCATAAAATAGTACTTGTTTGATCTCATTTTAGGTAGCTAATGAAGAATGCGATTTTATTATTTATTGATGTCACTAACAAATGGTACATTATATTGACAGATAAGAGAGCAAATTCTAGTAACAAAATCCTACAAATTCTGGTAACGAAATCCTACAAATGCTGGTAACGAAACTGTTACTTAAACCTATTCACCCAAAAGATCGATAGGCCGCCGGCGGTCGCGTGAACAAGATAATGTTTATAAACACATCAGTGAGGGTTTAATATTTGAATGTAACAGATACGGGTCAACGCTGGGCTGGCCGTCGCGACGGTCCGCCGGTAGCGGGTCGCGCCGCGAAGACCGCTCCCCGCGCCGCCGCTCGCGACGCGAGGAGCCGCGAACGCGGAGGGACTACCGCTTCTCCAACGACTTCTCGCCGCGCGACCACGCCTCGCCCTTCGACCACGAGATACCCGAGCCTAAGAAGCGCGCGCCGTACTCAAGCCTCGAGGGCACAAGGTGAGTTATTATAGGTAGACCACGAAATTGAGACCTCGCCTGCGGAGCAAAGGGGTGCGGGGGGAGACGAGAGCGCGGTTAGTGAGCGGCGGGCGGGTGATTCCGCGCCGCCCGCTCCTCTTGCGCGACCCGCTATCGCCTCCCCCAACGCCCCTGTACCCCGCAGGCGAAGTCTCAATGAAGCGGTTTACCTATAGCATGTGCAAACGCGTATCTACCTCTTTTCCAACAACTTCTGCTACGCGATCACGCGGCTTCGTTAAAAGCATGCTCTTTATTTTCAATTAACGCGTTATTTACAGATTCGCGTTCGACCCCGAGGACGCGACAGCCTCGCCTCTATCCGCGAGCAGCACTCGAGCGCGCGGCGACGCGGACTCGCCCGCGACTCGGTTCCGCTTCGACTCCGACTCGATATCGCCGCGGTCGATGTTCGAGGACGACTTCACCAGCATGTCTACGCCGCGCGGCCGCACCGCGTCCATCGCCGAGGAGGACGAGGACGTCCCCCCGCTACGAGCCAAACCGCAGCCGACTCACAGAGACATTAAAAAGTCGGAATCGGTCAATATCTTCACTAGGGAATCGGACCCGTTTGAGAACGACGCGTTCTTCGCGTGCACGGGGTCGGACCGCGCCGCGCGCCGCGAGAACTGGCCCGGTGACTTTCAAGGGTTCGATAATGCGTGAGCCGTCCGCTCTGTCCGTTTTGTTACTCTTTGACGGGAATGATTGACATAGCTGTTTCTATTTCTCTAGCTCGCAGCTTCGTAAATACGAGCCGGCTCATCTACGGAAACTTAAGTCATCTTCTTTAAGAAGTGGCCCGTTTTGATGGATGATATGTGCCACAAAGAGTAAACCAACCAAGAGGTTCGCCGACAAAATGTAATAAGTGAGTGAGGGGTATAGAATCAGAAATGCCAGTATGATGTACTCAAGTCTGATCGCACAATATCATTCTTTGTTTTAACGTTGTGCGTAAGTATTTATAAACATATTGTGTAACGTAGTTGGAAAAACGTCTAACTGATAATAAATACGAAAAATTGTTAACAAAGATTCAATCTGTGCGATCCGATTTGATCCGTGAAGTGGAGCTACACTGTTTCCCTGTGGATTATTTTATTATTAATCTTTTACTTTTTTACTACCGAACCACACACACTAGATACTCGACACATTAACCTATCACGATTGGTAGACCAGAAAATCTGTCGGGAAACTATGTAAAACCACTGTTTGACTGAACCGTAGGAGTATAATCTGCGGACATGTGTAAGTCTTGCCATTAGTAAAAATTTGGTATTTTTTCATGGATCTCGTATATTGCAACTATTTAGCGATTCCCTATTACTGTAGATGAGTAAAAATCTCAATCTGTTATAACTACACTAAATTATTTCAAAGGCGTAACTTTTAACTACGCTTTGCCAGTGTATTCAAGATCAATAATTTATTTATAACCCTATTTTACAATAAAAGTATACCCATGTTTCTCAGAATATGTAAGTCCTAGTCGTAAGATAACGTGCCGTTATTTATTAATTAATGTAACATATTAGGCTGTACACCCAATGACCATCGTCACCCTAGTATTATGTATATTATTATGTTAGGACTTATACGAACTTGAATGTGCATATTCAAGTTTGTATACGCCTTTAGACGCAACCTGTGATATGTATAAGCAACGCCCTATACGACGTTTATTTGTTAAAAAGCTTCGTAGTTTTCTAATATAATTTCTGCTCCATTGTTTCCTTTGTGTATCAATTGCTTTTAACCTATTAGAAGCACTGCTTCTGTTTGCCAACAAACGTGCTGGGTTTAATGTTGATCTAACTAAATAAAATCAATTTTACTTTCATGTAGTAGTAATATTGTCCACTCGGACATCCTTGGGGATTAGGTATCCTCATTTAGGTATGTACTAATTTCACGTAGCGGAATGCCAATTTTACACGCATAGTACTTTTAACAGAACTTTCAAACGGAACTTTTATATCGGAATATTTAGTTTAACAAGGAGGAGGATTTTTTTCATAAAAAAATTATGCATTTAGTGAATTTTCAACCTAAGTACTAATTTCGTATTTGTTTTTGGATTCATTGTAAGCTTATTTATGAAATTAAGTATCGCATTTTGAGTTAAGCATTGAGTGCTTGTTCAATTCCATAGTTTATAAACGAATTCTTAGTCAATCACCGAAATTAAAGACAATTTGTGGGCACAAAGTTATATTTGGTTGATTGGTACCTATTGTAAATATTTTGCTAAATACATTTTTAATATTTCAATGTAAATTTATAATGTAATAGTCTTATACATTTGATATGTATGGTATATGATTATGTGAAAATCCTAATCTACTAATTTCATATCCAAAACAGTGCTTTTTGTTATTTATGGTATTTGTACGTACATAAATATTAATTTTTACATTATTTTAAGCTAAATGGGGCAACGACTACGCATTTATTATCATGCTATTAAAATTAAGGCAGCGAATATATTAATTCGTGTTTAGCCTGAGTGAGGTTTTTTTTTAATTTATATTTAGGTTTATTTGTGTTATACTTCTTGAACTTTCAGCTCTCCCCTGTTGGAAAAGTTTACTGATACCTTAGGAAAGAGAGAGTAGCTTACATTACTCATTTATTCATGTTAATATCTACCGCTTCTGTTTTTAATGAACAAAAAATTATCCTTATTTTAACATCAATGAAGTTGAGTCAATACTTAATACTATGTTGAGCATTTTTTTTTACATTGTAAATCAGCAACAAAAAAAACTATTACGCATACTAATTTGAATGCGTTCATAAGTATTAGATTTAAATGTTTAGTCCCATTTTATTACCAACTATTGTGTTTCAATGTATTCTGTGATATTGTATAATTTTACACATTTCCTTTTTGTATTTTTAATTATGGTAGTATTTTTTCGCTAGTATGCTTTTACATTTTTCTGTCGTCATAAATTTATCAGATCAATTTAATTCTTATGTACATAATTTTTGGATTTCAATGATTTCATGTGTATGTATGTCTGTATTCGAATATTTGGTTAAAGTAACGCTTTTATAAAATAGAAAAGTTTCTTACTCAAGGCATCATAGCCTAGCACTTACGAATAAATATTACTTATCCATAATATAACAATGATGTTACCTAAACCTAGTGATGATAAAGTTAGTTTTTGTATTATTGTATTTTTTGTACATAATGTAGTTAGCGGAAATAAATTATGTGCAATTAAAATTACCACTTCTGGCGCAATACCAAAGGTATTTATGTTCTGTAAACTGTTGTGTAAAATACTCGAAATTATTAAATTATGACGAAATGATTCATAAACGAGTGTTGTTATTTTGGTATCTCTTAAATTATAATTTATACATGAGCGGAGCGGTAACAAATATCATTACAAGACCTTATATGACACTTCAAATATCATTACAACACCTTATAACTTATGGTTTTTTATCTGTGTTTATCGAGAAATTCCCGTGTTGGTTTATATTACTTCATAAAAATAAATGTTAAAAACAATAGTATATTTCTGTGTCAGTTCGTTGAGTATGGCGCAATATCAACGTTACTTTCGGTGTCGTTGTACCTTAGAACAGATCAGTAGGAATATTTTAAAGTGGAAGGGTTTGTTTGTTAGTTTGAACGCGCTAACCTCACTGATTCGATTTGAAAAAGAAAATTTGAGAAAAAGTGGGCTGGGAGGATATAAACATCACGCTACGTCTACGACCTACATGAACGGAATAAAATCGACGTAATGATTACTAGCTCTGTAGTAAAATCAAAACGCGCGTATATGTAATCGCAGCGGGGTCCGAAAAAATCTTGTAACCGAATTCTACTGTATGTTTGTCTATAAAACCGTTTGATTGTTATAATATAAGCGAAGTCGTACGAACTGGCTTCTTAATATTATTATTAAAATTTTAAATATAAATAATAATTGTTACATATGACGAACTTAGTTTTAAAAGCATTATCTACCAGTCAACCACAGTCTAATCAAAGAAAATACAGACACTCGTTACTTAGATAGACATCACTAGCAGTTTCCCGCGACTACGGCCGCGCGTTTTTAATTTTTTACAACTATAGTAGGTACTTATAGATTGCACAAATAAGAAACACATTTAGCAATACAAAAAATACATATTATTATTAAAAGTAAGTTTATCTGTCTTATCGCTGGTAGCAATCTCTTCCAGACATTCGTTGAGTAGATAGCGGAAAATAGAAGAACTTATATACAGGGTATCGCGTAAAGTGCGTGCCTAACTGACACTGGAGATCTTCTTTATATGTAGACCGTTCAGTTTTTTAATTAATAAAGTGGTAAGTATAATTTCGCGAATCATTTTTAACAGTATCAGTTTGGTACGCTCTTTAAAGGATAATATGTATATGTAAACATGTTTAATTATAGGTATTTGGAGAACTACATAAATACCTAAATAAAATGAGTAAAAAATCTGGCAGGTTATCAAAATGATCAAAGCACATTCATACCCTCTTTCGCATTTATGACTATAATGATTGATTAAATACGTGTACTATTTATAAAGAAATAGGCACTTACTGGACAAAGCTTGTACACGGTGAGCGAGTACTTATTACTAATTTATCAAAAGTACTAACAAATTCAAAGATTGTAACAGAAACATTGAGAGCATTTTCTTTCACCACTTTCTGATAATGAGTCTGAAATGAAAATGTACCTACATATTTATTAGCAGATTATCTGCCAAATAAAACTGCTTTAGCACTAGGTAAAATATCTGTCAGATAACAAACAAAATGGCAGCAGTGCAGTGATAGTGATGCTACTCGCTCATTCGATATCTTATCGGTAGCCTACTATCCATGAAAGAGATAAGTTAGATTTATTTATGCTAGGCAGTAAGGCTTGTTATGTTATAACACCTAATATTTTGCATGCAAATATGCAATAGGTTTCGTGTAGTTGCTTTCAATTGTTTCTTACTTTCTCACTCAGCGCGTCCTTCCTCCCTATTCCTTCCTACGCTGCGTACGGCGGACTTGTTGTTAGTAGTTTATTATATTCCTTTGCTTGCCATGATATACAAAGAAAACAGTTGTCTATGGATTATTGCCAGCTGTCACCCTGTCAGCAAAATGTCATGTTGTCAATCATCATTTCTTGTGTTTCCTCATTTCCTCAAGTTTTTGTATTGTGAATTGATGGAAACGAAACCAGCTGTTTCGTGGTTTTTCTAATGCAAATTTTTCAATAAGAAGGCACCAGGTAGAATTACTTTACTTTTCAGGTCATGCTAGATATTTTTAGTGCTTGTGTAGTGTTAAAAAATGAAACAAAGGTAAGTAGTCCGTAGTGAACTCGTTTTAATGATTACTTTGTTGTTGTTTACGTGTTATTAATGATTTCTTGTTCTTTAGAACTCGTGTGATGAACAGTGGAGATGACCTGATTACGTATAATATGGGCAACCATAAGAAAGAGGACTACGACCAAAGTGAAATACAGTTGCACAAGATGAGACAGCAGGAACATTTTATTGAAGCTCAAGTTCAGGAAGGGGACACCTTACAAGCCATTGCCTTGAGGTTTTATTGTTCAGTAAGTATGTTTAATTATTTACGCATGAAACAATTATCATTGATGCAATGTTATTCATGCAGTAATGTAGAGATTATTATTTCCGCTTTTCTTTGTTGTGATAAGAGGGTACAACTATCTAAGTTCACTCTTGTCTCTACATTACAGTGCTGCCTTTGTGTACAGATAAAATAAGGAATTATTATAATATTAACTCTTTCACAGAAAATGACTGCCTTTAAGCGTAATAACAATAAAATTTATTTTGTGTCTGGAGTACTGTCCGCAAAAGTGTTAAGAACATTGTAGACATTTTTATACCCTAGAAACAGTGCTACTTTTATTTTAGAATTATTTTTTGTGTATGTAATATACTGTAATGCAGTAATAGATTATTTAGCAAGAGGCAGCAAAGTTAATTGATAATCACATTTATTTAATCTTCTGGTTTATCTGCAATCAGTCTTAAGCTTTTCTTAGGAATTTGTAGTATTAAAGCTAGTGGATCAGATAAATTTATCCTGACTTTAGCTTGCTAACCATCAGATTAACATGCCTATACCAGCACCAGTGAGTGTATCTACTAAATGTGAGGAACATAAACTAATAAACTCAACCATGCTTAGATTTCAGAATTGAAAAGGATCAATCAAATCCACAAGGACAATGAAATATTTGCTAGAAGAACTGTGAAAGTTCCTGTCACACCCTACTCAGTCTTAACTGAGAGATTGCCAATGCCCGCTGTGGAACCTGTCCCATCTACATCAAGTCAAGTGCCAATAATCCCTACACAAAATTTATTACTAAACAATAATCACAATGGACAATCATCTCTACATAGCTTGCCACGAGAAGAGACAGGAATTAATAACACTGACTATGCTATAGATTGCAATGCAGTTGTCATGAATAGCACTCTAGCACCATCTATTGTTCCATATACCGATACTGAGCCTAGTGAGCCTGTTTCAGAAGACACACAGCTTTTACCAAACAAACCAAAGATGTCTGTAGAAGCTGTTGTTGTTAAGGAACTAACGTCGCATGGAGCAGATTTAGGACTTAAATGGTTCCACCTAGTTTGCATTGTACTGATACTCTGTGTAGTGGTCCCTATTGTGTATGTCTTGTTCTATGTCCAAAAACCAGAGCATGAAAATTCTACTTGACCTCTAAACTATTCATACTCGATCTGACTGATGAGCTTTAAGTTATGGTGGTATTTTTAAAAACATTTTTGTAAAAATCGAAACTAAGTAAACAACCGAATGTGATTTAAAATATCAATCAATTTTAAGATTGAATTTATTAAATGCATGACTCTCATGCCTGTAAAATTTTTACTATAAAACTTTTTGTACTGTAAATAGGTATGTGTAGGACGACAGACTGTATTTATTCTGATAAATGATCCACCCTAAAATACAGCATATTCCATAGAGGACTTGTTTTATTTTTTCTAGGTTGTGCCTCAGCATCCTTCATATAATTTATGTGTTCACAAAAGAAATGAAACAATATTTTCACAAAATAAACTATTTATTTGAATCCTATCATCTATTTACTTAGAAATACATCGATGTAACAAATTATATGAGTAAATCACACAATCTTACATAAATATCTCTGTATAATAATTCATATTGATAAATGCATTGCACGAGTTTCATTAAAAACACGTCAATTTAAAAAAATACCTATAGCCGACTTTAACAATAAATTTAAAGATATTACATATTTTTTCCGTAGGTACATATTTTAGTCATAAATACGTATATAAACTTGACTCATGAAAGGAATACCTTTCCTATTTTTATTGTAGTTATTTTTACATGTAGCTATAGATATAATGAGCCTTGCTACAAACTGAACATAAAATGGAAATTGAGGTGGCTAACATAAAGCTATTTCACTTAACATTATTCATGCATGCCGAATCAGAAATTGCCGCGGCTGTGGTTAAGGTTGCTCTCGTGCACGCTGTGAAACAGAAATATTTAATTAACTTTCTTTTTTTTTTAAAAAAAGATATTTAATTTAGAGATAAATATCACAAGTGTTATTACACAACATACAAGTTAGTATACACAGAGACGAAGAACAGCTTAGAAGTCTTGCTCCGAAGAGTGCGCAGACACTTTGTAGGCAGATTAGTGATTCCTTGTTAGTAAATCAAAACAACAAAATCACTAGTCTTCCATACAACGCGCCGCAAGTGGCCGCCGCCCGTTAGTCGATGATACCTTAAAAATTTTGTTATTTACCAGTAGTTAGTCACAATGAAATGATGAATTGTTCCAAAGGAGAATTGCTATACATGCCCAGATGGAAAACATTCTTACTACATTAGTGATCGGGCATTTAAGGATTTGGCACACTAAAACATGTCATGGTACTAAACGAATTTTTCGCCTATTCTCCTTTACAACTTGTAATCACCATAGGAATATTTATTATTAGTAGGTATTGTATATAAGTACATTTGTTCATGTAAGAAAACTTTAATTCATAAATACAGAAAAATAAATAAATAAACTAAACTAAAAGATAAAACAAAACAAAAACCTCACAACGAGCACGAATCAGATTTTTTATTTGTAAGTTGTTATCAACCTACAAATAAAAAATCTGACCCAGGTCACTGTCCCACGGAAAGGTGCCCATGAGGCTGGCCACATTGCCTCTTTGAATGGCCAAGCTTATACGCTGGCCAAGGTAGAGGCCAGCCTTTGCATCGTGAGAATTCAAAACTAGGCGTTTTGAAATCTCACGATACAATTTATGGGCACTTGGTCCCCACGGCCCCAGAGTTTCGACTCCAAACGGCTCAAACATGTAAGTCTCACTTAGACTTTCATATTTGCGCCGTTTGAGGACTTCAGCAGAAGCAGCTGCTGATCCAGCCCTATTGCCAGTCAATGGAAGATGGGAGGGTGCCAAAGTGTCGACGCAAGTAGCGTCCCACACTAAGGGCCTGCCCATCCTCCAAGGAACTAGAGTCATGTAAGTGTGATGATTAAATACAATATAAGCAAATGATTTAAAAAATACATTTTACAGAACTAGCTACCCCCAAAATACTTGTATTTTCTATCTACAAATTACATTTTATAAAACCTGAAAGATACACACAAATCTACGTGATGTTCAGTATTATTTTACCTGAGCTCTAACATCGATGTCAGTCAAATCCGTTAATTTTTTTATATCTTAGGATTGTTTGGGGCCAACGCAGGGAATTCTTCAAACATTCTATCATCAAAATAATGCTGTGTTAGTAATGACAAGAAAACAAACAAATTATTATGGAATCCTTAACCAACAAATTGTTAAAAACATTACAGATTAGACTAATGATTATAAATTAGTATGACCAAGGTACAGATTTGTGTAGATTCATGATACTACATGCACTTCAGCATTTCTTTCTATAATATGTTATGAGCAATTAGTTCTTCAAAGTACAAATAAAAAAATATTTTTTTACTGTATCATAAAATGGAATGGGTAGTTAAGTATGTGGTTATAACATTTCAGTCTGATTCATAAAACTACACACAGATAAATTTATTTCATATCATAGCTGCTCTAAACTAAACCTAGGCTTAACTTGATAACAGTTCAAAGATTAAGTAAATGAACACGGACATCCAAAATAATAATTGTTTTAGATAACTGCGTACGCGAGTGGAAATAATACCATTTGTAAATTTACTGCAACTGTTATGAATTTTCTAAAATAATTACAATCGATACTAATACAATATTGTCACACGTCGAATTTAAATTATTTTGGACGTTCGTCATTTCATTCGTCTAACAGCGAACGCTAACGTAAATAGATGACTGGTAGAACTGTTACATTTCGGTCACTTAATAGGTGCCAGATAATGATGCATGTTGTTTCACGCCAACTAGAACTTTGTATGTTACAAGAACGTTCCTGACGGACACAAATTTGTATCGCTATGGCTAATAGTTAGAGTAGCCGCTTCTCGTATCTTGTGCATTGCTATCTGGTACCCACTGTATTGCGTAAAATTGTTAATGGCACATTCTGTCGTGCGTGTGAAACTGGCGACTGACATGAGCATTTTGCCGTCACGTACCATTCGGGATGTATGGAGGATTACCTGACTAAGCGGTTCGGCTCGCTGTACCGACCAGTAACATTTTGGCGAAACGCACCGTTATTTTATACCCCGCAATTGCTAATGCGCTGGCTGCCATTTTTTTGACGTATTCTCGTCGTCATATCTTTCGATACCTTGTTTTGAATGTTACTTAACTGTTATCTTATCAAAATGTGGATATTATACACGGTGTTACTTTGCACCATTGCCATATTTACAGAGGTAACTATATTACGGCCACTGAACTCAAATCATTAAAAAAATTCGGACCTAATATTTTAATTTTTAATTTTGATTATTTAATTTTATCGACAATCTGTTACGCACACCATTTACTATCGTAGCGCATACACATCACTGTTGGCTGTTTATCGGAACAAAAGAGCCGCGGCGATTGCGCTCTCTTTCTAACATCAACAACGCGCCGGCTAAGCCACGCCCACTTGGTTTATTCCCATTGCGACTTTTGCACGTGCGAGAAAAAAATGATGTATTCAAATTCCAAAACCAAATTTTCCTAAAACTTATTGAGCTTTATTTATGGGAGTCTCTTGTTTATCTAAAATTATAGGTACTTTTCCCTTCTTTTATCTCTTTGAATATGGCAAGGATGCAAAGTAACACCGTGTATAAATCAATAAATTAAATACTAATTACGAGTAGATACTCGAGATGATTCTTTTTGGTTGCGAAAGAGATTTTGAGGTTATGAATTTGACAAGGTTCCAGCGCATAAGCATATCGCGAGTCTTATACGACATGATGAAATATTGCAGGTCAATTTGTTAGTAACAAGGCTGGTTGATTACCTCTGCTGCAGCAGATACTGCGCCATCTGTATGCGCTGCGGCGTGGCGGTGATGGTGATGATGCGGTCGGTGGAGCCGGGCAGCGGCTCGGCGATCTCGATGCGCGCGCCGCTCTTGGCGCGGATCGTGCGGATGCGCGACCCGCCCTGCCCGATGATCGCGCCCGCCAGCTGGAGATACGACAGATAATTAAATCATTTATTTAAAACTTTATTGCACAAATAAAAGTGTACAAAAGGTGGACTTCATGCTAAAAGCAATTACTCCCAGTCATACCTTCTTATGAGATTCTTAATAATGTTTTTATTTTTGTCGACGGAACCGTTAACTCATTTATTTGGTCTTTATGCTAGATAGATATGATGTAAATATAAGGGAGTACTCTTATTACAAACAGTTGTTATGCTTATAACAACCATATTGAAACCACGACTAAAATAACCCAACCAGTCAGAAAAGTACGGATCGCCGTCGATTAGGATGTGTCTGGATATAATTAAATAAAGATTACAATCGCCTTACTATCCGATAGCTAAAATTGCGTGTGTGCAAGCCATTTTCGTTCGAAAGGAGCAAAGGC
>CAUZXH010000371.1:0-15000 GCA_963584085.1 Pyrausta aurata
TCTCTTACTAATCTGTGTCACTAACTCAGGTGCCCACAAAGGAGCGTTTCCTATCTGTCTTTAGACATACTCTTACTAATCTGTGGCTCTTTTTGTGAATCGGAACGGTACGGAAGGAATTAATAAAAATTCACGAACGAGACCAAAATAAACAGATCCAGATATTTTTTGTTACATTTGTTTGTTTGTTCTTTTAACTCTAATGAACCGAAGCAAGCACAATGGAGATGGCCAAGAGAATAAAGATGACTTTAAAACACCTGGAGATTCTGTAAGAGAAACTTTATATGTATTTCTTTCTTTCTATTCTTTAGATATTATTTCTTTCACTAAAATATATAAAATAGGTACATTAAATTCGGTATAATATATCGTGCTTCTAATGCTGAATTTATTTTTCAGGTAAAACCTAACCTTCAAGTTTATCACTGCAGGCTAGACCCCGAGTCTGGCACAACCCTACAGGTTCATTTATATAAAGATGTGAAAAATGTTGAAGATGTCAGGAAAAATATATTGAGTGGAAGTTGGAGGTGTGTAATTATAAAGCCTGCCTTAATACTGGATCCATTCCAAATCGCAGTAGCTGCGAATAGAGCAGTGCTTTCAGAGAAACGCAACATAATGACTACAAGAAATGTGTACACGGAAATACTGTATAATTTGTCCCTTACAAAAAATATTTCACAAAGTCTTAGCAAGTTTGGCATTGAGAAAGACACAGATATGCTGGTGTGCTTCCTGATAGAGTCACATGATCACAGTGCTGAGATCTTATCGAAAATAGAAGGTGAAGAGTGTCCAATTAGCAGCCTCATAGAGCTCAGAGATTTAGGAAAAATTAAAAATGTGTACAAGTTCAATGGGTTAAAATGTGATGTAGATTTGCAAGAAATGTTAAATATTATTGTTAGTAGGATGATGACTAAAAACATTGTTTCATATTAATTTAAATCTAATTTATAAGATGTAATTTCATTGTCCCAGGTACCAAGTGAATGTTGCACAGGGTGGGGTTTTAACCCTATAGATAGATGGTACAGAGACCTAACTCCTGGCTCTTTAGTATCCTATTTCTGTTCTCATTAATTTTATTTATTTATACCTACAAACTTTTGTTGCACAACCAAAGTATGTACAAAAAGTGGATGTGGAGTTAACTGCTAGGGCAGAAAAATAAAAATTAAGAAATAAATCGAAATAAGTAATCAATAGAAAAATTTTTTTTTTTCTTGTCTTCACATTGCTTGCAATCTGTCTAGTACGACATTTAGCAATTGGTTTAAAAGTGTGAATTTAAGGCTTGTACGGTTAGTGTCCACTGACACATCCGCCTTCTCAAAAAAAATATCTATTCCAATAGATCTTGTGGTATCTTCCTCCGCAGGCGACGAGGCATAGTCGGCTCGTCCATTAAGTGCTGGGCAAGTGTGTTGGGATGACTGGAAATTCTGGTCTTGTATGCTTGTACGCTATCCGCAATCTCTTGCTTTACAGTTTTAATTTTTAGGTCGTGATGCAGTCTGTCATTGGTTACGAACCATGGTGCTTTGGTTATTAAACGCAGCATTTTTTATTGAAATCTTTGGAGGATCTCTATGTTTGAGTTAGCAGCTGTGCCCCATAGTTGTACACCGTATGTCCACATAGGCTTTATAATGCATTTGTAAAGCAAAAGTTTATTTTCCAAGGACAGCTGTGACTCTCTTCTGAGCATCCAGTACATCTTACGTACCCTTTGGCCCATTGCTAGCCTCTTGGTGAATATATGTTTTTTCCAAGTGAGTCGTTTGTCTATATACATTCCCAAGTATTTCGCCTCATCAGCTTGAGGGACTTGGACTTGATTTAGAGAGACCGGTGGGCATGTGCCCCTTTGATTAGTAAAAGTGACGTGCACTGATTTTGTTTCATTTGCCTTGATACGCCAGTCTCTGAGCCAGCCTGCGATTTCATTTAAGCTATTTTGCAACTTCTGAGATGCCACATCCGGCGATTTATCCAATGAAAGGACGGCAGTATCATCAGCGAAAGTTCCAGTGACTACTCCCTCTGTGGTTGGTAAGTCTGCAGTATAAAGGAGATACAACGTAGGTCCCAGGACACTGCCCTGAGGAACTCCAGCATCTATAGAATGTAGCGCCGTTATCTCTTCACCTTGCTTTACGAAGAAATACCTGTTTTCTAGGTATGATCTAATGAATTTGTAATAATTTATTGGGAGAGTCCTCCTTATTTTAAACAAAAGTCCATCGTGCCAAACTCTGTCGAATGCCTGTGAAATGTCCAGAAAGGCAGCCGTACAATATTGTTTCCTCTCAAAAGCTGTATTTATACTGTCCACGAGTCTATGAATCTGTTCAATGGTGCTATGCTTTCGGCGGAAGCCAAACTGGTGCTCGGGAATCAGGTTCCTTTCATTTATTATTGGATTTAGTCTGTTAAGAAATAGGATCTCCATCACTTTTGACGCAATTGGTAATAGGCTTATAGGTCTGTAGGACTTTACATCTTCCGGACTTTTTCCAGGTTTACTGACCATCATTATTTGTGCCACTTTCCATTGTACAGGTATTGTTTCTCTATTTAAGATTGAGTTATATAAAAAGGTTAGGTACAGTATGCCTTCATTCGGCAATTCTCTCAAAATCTTTGCGGTAATTAAGTCATAGCCAGGTGCTTTATTTAGTTTTAACCTATTTATTGCATTTACTACCTCATTTTTAGAGAAGTTTTTAATCGGAAGATCTATCTGATGCACTTGTTTCAGTAGATCCGATACCTTTTCAGTCATGGTAGATCCATGGTCTGGGTTTGGTGTAAAAACAGTTTTTAGGTGTTCTGCAAATGTCTGCGCTTTTTCAGAGTCATTTACAGCCCAGCTCCCATTTACTTTGCGTATAGGAGGCTGTGATGCTGTCGGTCGCTTGAGGTGTTTGGTCGCCTTCCATAGGGAGTAATCTGATGCAGCCGTAGAATCTAGGTCCTGTAGATATAGCTGAACTCTCCGATTTCTATTTTCTCTGAGGATTTGCTTAAGCCTTGTCGTTATTGAGTTAAGAATGGTCTTATCCGCTGGATATCTTGTTTGTTGCCATCGTTTGCGTGTTTTTCTTTTCAAGCTCAACAGCTCCCGAATCTCAGTAGGGTATTTATATGCGTCTAGGGGTGATTTCTTCACTTCAGGTGTTGCGTCCCATGCCGCCTGCTGCACGATATTGTTGAAATGTTCCACAGCTGCCTCTATATCTTCTGCTGTTTTGAGGGGGATTTTCGTGTCTAGTGTAGCTGTTACTGTTTCTCGAAACATTTGCCAGTTTGTTTTATGAGTATGTAATCGGCAAGGCTTTGTGGTTAGTGTGTGTGTGATCTTGTGGGTTGGTGTAGGTTTTCTTGGGGTTTCTTCAATAACTCGTTTTATTTTAAAATGACGATGAATTTATTTGAAAACAGGACAGTTACAAAGATGAAGTAAAAAATGATATATGGAGTAGTAATAGGGTTGCCGTCCGCGCTTTGAATGTGAAGTGCGCAGGACTCGTTGCCCGCGCGCCGTTGTGCTTCCTCGGTCCCCGCGCGTCCGGTCCGTCCCGTAAAGTTTCGCTCTTTTGACGCGTGGCGCTGATGCGCGAACATGCCCCCGGCCTTGGAAGCATCCGGTTCCAACGAAGATGAGGTGATGATGATGATGATGAGTTGATATCCTTAGTTGGATGACAGGAGCGGACAAAGGCGTGAGAATGCTCGTTGAATTTCGCCGTTTTCTGTCTTGACGGTTGCGACGCGTGAGATGCCGTCTTTGCCCGGGTAAGTTCGTAGTATTCTTCCTAGGCGCCATCTCAGAGGTGGCAAGTTATCCTCCTTGATCAAGACTAGCGTGTTTGGAGTCATCGTGTCTTTGTTCGTTTGCCATTTTGTCCGTTTTTGAAGCTCCGAGATGTATTCCTTTGACCATCTTGCCCAGAAGTGTTGCCGCATCTGTTCTACTCGATCGAAGCGTACGAGGTGTTGTGTGGTCGCCCCAGTGAGATCTCGACAGGCGGGTGCAGTGAGCGGTCGACCAATCAGAAAATGGCCAGGACTAAGTGGAAGGAAATCATTAGGGTCTGTGGAAAGGGGTGATATTGGACGAGAGTTAAGGACAGCTTCTATTTGTGCTAATACTGTACTTAATTCTGCATAAGTGAGATTTGCGTTGCCTATCACACGATGTAAATGGAATTTACAGGACTTGATTCCACATTCCCATAATCCACCAAAATGAGGCGTATATGCGACTATAAATTGTCTGTTGCAAAATCAATAATATCCTTTTCATTATTATTTAAAAAAGTTGAAAGTTCCTTAGCGGCTCCTACAAAATTCCTTCCATTATCGGAAAAGATTTCCGCAGGTTTACCACGTCGAGAGATGAACCTTTTCAATGCTAGTAAGTATGCTTGTTGAAGTTAAACTTGTTACTAACTCTAAGTGCACAGCGCGAGTTATGAAACACACGAATAGGCAGATGTAACATTTTTCTAATTTAGCACCTCTTCCTTTGCGATTTAGTATAAACAAAGGCCCGGCGTAGTCTACACCGCAACGTATGAATGGATAACCTTGCTCGATTCTTTCGGAAGGTAAGTTACCCATTTGCACTTGATAAGGTTTAGCTTTCATGCGAGAACACTTAATGCATTTATGAACGGTTTGCCTAGCTAAATCGCGTCCCCTAAGGGGCCACCAGCTTTCTCTGATGGTAGCTAGCAGTGCCTGAGGCCCGGCATGAAGCAATGTTAAATGTTGATGATTGAAAATTAATCGAGTAAAGATATGTTTATTGCACAATAGTATTGGATGTTTTTTCTCATAAGGAAAAACATCTGAGTTTGATAAGCGACCGCCTACTCTTATCAAATCATTTTTGTCTATAAAAATATTCAAGCTCGATATATTACGAGGTAAATCAGTGAAATGCTTATTTTTTAAATCATTATAAACTTTAGAAAATGATTGACGTTGTGAAATCCTTGCTAAAGTTTTATTGGAGTCGTCCAATTCATGAACTGAAAGCGGACCAAAGTGTTTTGATTTATTACGGCAATTATGTATAAAGCGTAATACATACCGTTGCACGCACTAAGCGATTATATGATGAAAATCGATTAAATGGAAACGTGTCCGCAGGACTCAGAACTGTCATGGCCACCCTAGCGATTTTTACTTCGGGCAACTGATCTTTATTTTCAATGTTATCGTTATCGTATTGTTCACAATAAATAATAGGTTCGTGTAAAAAAGAAGGCCCGCTCCACCATGTATGTGAAGAGGACAGCACATCTAGATGCACTCCGCGTGATAATAGATCGGCTGGGTTCTGTTTACCGGCTATGTGCGACCATGGTAAATCACCCGTCAATTCATTAATTTCTACAACTCTGTTTTGAACGAAAGTTTTCAATAATGAAGGTGACATTTTAAGCCACGCTAAGACTATGGTGCTGTCTGACCAAAAATGAACCTTGTCGAATGTTAATCGAAGTGATTTTATTATTTTATCATATAATTTAGCACCTACTAAAGCGCCACATAATTCTAAGCGAGGTACGCTTACAGGCTTAACTGGTGCGACCTTGCCTTTTGCGCATAATAAATGAACTGTTATTTTTTCATCTATTGAAATGGCGCGTACGTAAGCGCAAGCGCCGTACGCGCTTTGTGAAGCGTCAGTAAAGATGTGTAATTCTATGTGTTGAGTGTTTTTACCCTTGACATGACGAGGAATGCGTAAACTTTGTAAACAATGTAATTTACTAATGAAAAATTGCCATTCTAATAAAATATCGTTTGACACGGGTTCGTCCCAGTCAAGTTTTGACAGACATAATTTTTGTAATATTAATTTAGCAATAACGGTAGTTGGACCTAAAAGACCTAGGGGGTCAAAAATTTGTGAAATACCTGAGAGAATCGTACGCTTAGTTACACATGCTTCGCTTTGTTCGAACTTTGTAGTGAAGTACGATTCGTCACAGTCATATAACCACCCCAAGCCCAACGTTTTTGTGTTACAGTTATCGCCTAATGATAATTCTTTGGAAGGACAATCTGAGGTTTGCGAACTAAATACCCATTTTCTTAAAGGAAAACAAGCGCATTTCAAGGCATTTGACACTTCGTTGCAGATTTCAATCAATGTTGCTTGGTCATCATGACCTGTAATTAGGTCATCTACGTAAAAATCGTCGTTAATGACTTGTGCTATGACTTCATCGGGGTGTTCTGATGCGATTTGTTTTAAGCATCGAATACTTAGGAAAGGCGCGGACGCCGTTCCGTACGTAACCGTGTTAAGCTGGTACACACCGATGGGATCGTTAGGATTTTCCCTCCAAAGAATTAATTGTAAATTACGTTGATCTTGTTGTATTAATATTTGCCTATACATTTTTTCAACGTCTGCGCAAGCTACGAATTCGAATTGTCTAAATCTTAATAAAATTGAATTTAAATCATTTTGTAATGCGGGGCCAATTGATTGTATGTCATTTAATGACTTGCCTGAAGTTGTTTTAGCACTCGCATCAAAAACAACTCTGAGTTTTGTTGTAGTACTATGAGCTCTAAACACTCCGTGATGTGGCAAAAAGTAATGTGGTAAGCTATAATCAGTGATGCGAGTCATGTGTCCTAAGCTTAAATATTCGTTCATAAACCCGCTATACATCTGTTGATATTCAGGAGTGCAACGTTGTAACTTGCGCTCGAGTGCCCGGAACCTGTTCTCGGCCGTGGTGTACGAGTCGCCTAGCGCATCAGCTGATTCGATTAATGGAATGCGTACCGAAAACCGTCCGTTACTATCACGCTCAGTTGTCTCCCGAAATAATTTTTCGCATGAACTTTCAGATTTGGACAATTTATTTTTATCGAATAAATTTATTTCTTCTAATTCCCAAAAACGTCTAAGTTGTGTATCTAATGTGAAATTACAAGTAGTTTTATTAATGCGCGAAATAACTTTGTTGTGAATTGAGCCTGAAATAATCCAACCTAATTTTGTGTTTTGCAGGTATGGACCATTTTGCAATCGAATTAAACCCTTATCTAATAGCTCCCAAAATATATCTGCACCTAGCAGTATATCTATTTCGTGAGATAAGTAAAAGTTCGGGTCTGCTAATTGAATATTATCGGGAATTTTAATATTGTTATTGTTCCCGATGGATGGCAGCTGAGCCGTAATGCACGGTAAAACAAAACAACTAATGCGCTTGTTGTACGAACTCGTTTTAGACCGTAGCTGAATTTCGCATGATTGTGTAGATTGTGTAACGCAATTACCTACACCCGTGATTTCGACAGAGGACTGTATCATTGAAATGTTTAATTTTTCGCATAATGAATTAGAAACGAAACAATGCTGACTTCCGTTATCTAAAAGCGCTCGAAAGGTATGAAATGTGTTATTCCTATCGGCGACTTCTATCAAGGCTGTTGACAATAATACATGTTGTTCTAAAGCGTGTGAACTGCAATCTGTATTATCATAGTTATGTGAGACCGTATGAAGCGAATGTGTAAGTTCGGGTGGCGAGACCACCTGTGAGTTCTGTGCTACTGCGACCGATGATAATGAATCGGTATTATCGCAGTTTTTGTGTAATAATGTGTTGTGTTTACAATTGCACTGCTTGCAGGAACCGAACCAACAATCTTTAATTGCATGGCCGCCTCGCAAGCAATTAGTACAAAGCTTTTTGTCGTTTATGTATTTGTACCTATCAGATACTGATAATTTAAGAAATGATTCACATGCATAAAGCGGATGATTCGCTTGACACATAATGCATGTATAACGTTTAGATGAATTAGTAGAAGTTGATGATTTATTAAAATCCTTTTGTGTGGTTACATGACTGTGCGTGATTTTAGGTTGATTCAAAGGAGACGGTTTCCTATTATCTACATGCTTAGTCTGGGATAATTGAATCGTTTCCAGAACATCAGTCCTGTCTTTGAGAAACTGAATTAAATCTGATAAAGAAAGCTTGTTTTTATTATGCGCGATTGAACCTTTGTGCAGTTCCCACTCTCTTTCAGTAGATGAATCTAATTTTGTGACGATAATGTAGACAATTAAAGTGTCCCAACTATCGGTAGGTTCACCTAATGTTTTAAGAGCTCGAATATTTCTCAAGACAGTATCTATTAATTTACGTATTTGAAAAGCTGACTCTTTATTAACCGATTGTGCAGAGAACAAAGCTTTACAATGATTGTGTACCAATAAACGATTATTGTTAAATCTATCTTCTAACAATTCCCAGGCTGTAATATAATTATCTGACGAAAATTCTAATGACTTTATCACTTGTAATGCGTTACCAGTTAGTACAGAACGTAAGTAATGAAACTTCTGTATATTATCTAAATCCTTGCAATTATGAATAACTGATAAATACGTATCGCGGAACTCGAGCCATTGATCGTACGTACCGTCAAAGTGAGGTAAAGAAATAGTGGGTAGGTTAACCGACCTGCGATTAAATGCTACATTTCGAGATGAATTGGATTCTGAATCTTTTAAAATGCACTTACACTTAGCAACAAGCGCATAAAATTGATTTTCAAAGGTTTCTCTCTCGATTAATTCCTTTTCTACCTGACTTTCAGACACGATCAAATCTAACTCGTCTTGAATAGATGTGAAACGATCGAATAAGCCTTGCAACCTATCGAAACGTTCTTTAAGTTCGATTTTACCTAATTCAGACACTTGCAACGTACTTAGAAACTTTGAAAATAACGTTAATTTACCTTTAACAGCACTTCTCTTTTTAGTTAAATCGCAAATAGTGTCTTGAAGAGACTCGATATCTACAACTGATTGCCTCTTTTTAGACATTTTGGTGTGTGGGAATATGAAATCAAGTACTTACAGTTCGGCAGAGGTCAAGCAAGGTGACGCGCCCGGTGCACGAATGAGGGTAGACACGGGTCACGCGAAAGATCTAGAATTAGACACGAATATTAGCACAAATGAGCACTGGAAGATGGTTTAGGATTGGATGATTGGCCTGACCGTTTGATGCTGCTGGTACGCTGATCCCCGATGCGATGATCCGGCGAAGATGGAGCAGTTTTATGTGTGTGATCTTGTGGGTTGGTGTAGGTTTTCTTGGGGTTTCTTCAATAACTCGTTTTATTTTAAAATGACGATGAATTTATTTGAAAACAGGACAGTTACAAAGATGAAGTAAAAAATGATACTTATATGGAGTAGTAATAGGGTTGCCGTCCGCGCTTTGAATGTGAAGTGCGCAGGACTCGTTGCCCGCGCGCCGTTGTGCTTCCTCGGTCCCCGCGCGTCCGGTCCGTCCCGTAAAGTTTCGCTCTTTTGACGCGTGGCGCTGATGCGCGAACATAGTGCAATATTATTATCCAACAATACTTCGATGGGCGAGTGATCAGACGAGAGATCTGTCATTGATTTACATGTTAAATATTTATCTGCTATTCCTTTAGCTACACAAAAATCAATTAGATCAGGCGTCTTTCCGACATCAGTTGGCCAATATGTTGGTTCACCAGATGAGATAACAGATAATTTTAAATTTTCAATCGATCCTAGCAGCTGTCGGCCTTTGGTTGTTATTGTACGTGATCCCCAGTAGGTATGTTTGGCATTGTAATCGCCACCAGCAATGAATCTTGGTCCAAGGGATGTGAAAAATGTATCATAATCTTCTTTTTTGAGTTTGTGTTTTGGGGGATTATATAGAGCTGAAATTGTTAGAGGCCCAGTCCAGTCATCAATGACGATATTTGTTGCCTGGATTGCTTCTGTACAATAGTTTATCGTTTCATGATGTCTGATACTATTGCTTATCAACACTGCACTGCCACCTTGTGCTTTACCACTAGGATGCATCGTATGATAGAATTTATAGTTGTCCATTCGGAAGTGAGACTTTTTGGTGAAGTGAGTTTCAGAAATCAAGATAATATCGACTTTGTGTAGGTATTGTTACGAAAGTTTTTACCTCTAGGGTATGTTGTGACAGCCCGTTGGCATTCCATATGACAATTTTTAGTTTCTCTGCGCTAATTTTGACGTGAGAGTTAAGAGAACGTTTGTCATAGTGTTAAGTTGCTGCATCATTTGTTTCATCATGAATACCAATTCTCGAATTTCATTAGAGTTTGATTTGTCTTCATTTTTTTCCCCGACTATAGCATCTCTGTAATTTGTGTCTTGTGATTCTGTTTTTTCGCCTTTATTTTTTACAGGTGGTGTAATTTCCTGAACTTGCTTAGGTCTGGGTAGTACTGTTTTTCGTTTTGGATCTGGTTTACTAGGAAACTTAATTTTCTGAAGTTCCCTGTATACATGGCATCCTTTATAGTTCGCGGGGTGGTTACCATCACACAAGACACATTTGACTTGATCTGATCTTGTTTTACGGGGACAGTCACTTGACAAATGATCTCCAGCACATTTGATGCACTTTGGAGTTCGACGGCAGTAAGTTTTAGTGTGTCCGTATTGTTGGCATTTTGCACATTGGGGTATCTCCCGCTTAGGTCGGGGTGGTTCGAATGAAATTCGGCATTTTAGCAGGTATCTAATTTCATAGATCCTTTTGTTATTTTCATTTGGTTCCAACTCTATGATAAACATTGGCAATGGCTTCTTTGTATTTCTCTGTTTAATGTTCCAGACATTCGTGCAAATATGGTCTAAGTTGGCCAATGCCAATGGCCAATAGAAAAATTATGCCATATTATCTGGATTACCTGGTTATGGTAAGACATGTTACCTGTCACTGTTACTACGCAGTGAGGAAAGTGTGGAAAAATAAACTGTATTGACACAATATGGATGAATGCAGGTGGTGAGCGAGCACAGAAGCAGAAGGAATGTGACATGTTTGACAGATAACCGGGTAGTATCTGCGACAAAGTAACAATAGAAGCGCTGGTCCCGGCGCGCGCGGCCTGCCGGCGTCATGTTCACGCGCCACCCACGCGCCGTACGACGGTCGGCAGGCGTAGTACATCAGCAGTGGTTTAGCCCCGCTTAAAGCCTCTACTGCTTCTAACAGCTGGCAACATGTTGACGAAACACACTTTTACAGATTACTTTGTGAACATAGTATTTGTGTCAACTTTAGGACCATATGTATACAATAATTATATTATATGTACCCTATCTATAAAACCTTCTTTTTTCTAAAATGCCTTAAAAATAATTAATACTTGACTAAGGAGCTGTTTCGAGGGTTTAAGATTCTTACTTTGTTTTAGTATGTTTTCCTAATTAAAACCACTTCTGTTAATCATATTTTATTTTAACAACAACAATTATTATGTAAAATGTACATTTAAATTACACAATATGTAAAAGCAATAAATCCATTCATAGACAAGTGCCATCGATGTTGTACATAACAATGGTCAATTTGTTCATAATCACAATAACATGCTGTTCATCAATATTCATGTTACAGTAAGTAGACTCGGAGTGCACTCATAGCTCTATGGATGTATGTGTACATTTTATTAGGTTAAAAGTTTAATAATTTGATTTTGTTCATATTGAACTATCATAATCTGATCACTAATAATAATAGACTATTCATTATGTTAAATGCTCATTGTATGACTTAAACTATACTTGAAATTAGCTGCATTTCATCATAGTATCAATAAATGTACAAGTACATATTCTGAACAATCATCAATACAATAATAGTTAAAATTCAAAATAATTATCACGATTATACTCATGTACATACTTCTCTTGGGATAAATTAAATCTAAGCAATATAACGAAGCGAACACAAAGTTGGTCACTTACACTTATCGAACGAAACCTTATCTAAATTAAAATGGCATCTAATATTTTTTATTAAGTCTTAGGAACTTTCACTAAATCGGCGATCACAAAATCATTGGAAACACATATTATTTTCATGTACAAAACTAAGTACCTAACGTCGACAAATGTTGCAGTAAGGTCATACAAGTTGCGAGACTATCATGTAAAGTGTGTCTCTGAGGAATGCCGGGTGTGGCTGCCGGCGCAGGCGCAGGCGCGGCAGCACCGCTTGAACACGTATCGATGGCATGCGCTACTGCTACGGAGGCTAAACTAATCTTACTTCGAGCAACACGTCCGACCCTCCTGTACACGTTTCGCGTGATCATGTTAAAAATCAACGGTAAATAAATATATTTATAAAACGAGCGCAGTGCGTATTTTAGATTGCAGTTCTGATAGTTCAAATCGATCAAAGCGGAAGTAGAATTTAAGATAATTGGTATATTTTAAATAGAAAAGTGTAAAGAAAAGGTAAACTTTTAACATAGACCACACAAGTGTGTGCGGACGAGCCCGCCGTCCGACGCAATACGCGCCGAGCCGCGGTCTACGCTAGATAATTAACTATAAATATTGCATTACCGGGTAGGGTACGCAGCGGCGTCGCTACTCGTTAAATCACTATTTACAAAGTAATTACATACTTAAAGCGTTACATTTGTGAATATCGTAAAACGTTTGTATTTGGCTATTTACGGCCGGCGCCGCCGCGGTCCGGTAGCACCAAACGTTCGCGCGCGCCTCACAAGTAGAAAGCCAACGAGAAGTTTAGTTTTTTTTTCATATGTTCATCGGTACAACTCATTACGAGTGATGGAAATACAGACGCTCACTCTATCTCCCATGTTCTAATCAATATAGAAAATAAAAAGTGACGCATAGCGCAGTGGAGGACTGCACGACGAGAAGAAAGTAACAAGATAGTCGCCAGCGGCAGGAAGCAGGAGCGCGGGGGCGGCGGGCGGCGCTGTAGACAACAAATGCGTTAAATTCTGCCAGTAAGTATCGGTATAATATAATTTAAACCATAACAGTTTATCTCCCGCTTACTCTATTATTATAAATAAATATGTGCCAGACAACACACCAATTGTCTGGTAAAGTATCTGGAGAAGTAAAGAATATTCTTTCTTATTACGAAGTACTAGACAACGATTATGACGGCAGCGTCTCCCATAAATACTTAAGTACATATCATATCCATGACTTAGATACAACTGTTCGTGCTCATCACACAAACATAGGTCCCTTGCGGGATATGAACCCACGACCGCTCTGGCTCAGTAGGTAGTCGGGAACTAACCACAGCGTCAAACGTGTCGTCAGATATTATTATGTCAAATCAGGAATTATAAAAAAAAAACAATAATTAATGGATAATTAGGCCAAGGTTAGAAATACAAAAATGGTTACCGTGCTCACGTCGGCGGGCGCGGGGCGCGCGTGTAGAGGGGGGGGGGGGGGGGGGGGGGGTGTCTACTGGTGGAAGGGCAGCGGCAGCGCGAGGCTGTACAGCGAGGGTCACCGGCGCGCCTCCGCCACGTACACGCACACCGACGAGTCCTTCGAGCCCACTCCCAGCGCCACTCTGCGCACAAGACAAACTATTATAAGTACCATATGCATTGATGATAACATCACACACGATAGCTGTAAGCATTGTGGTGTCTTTCGGCAGTGATATATCCACGGCGACCGTTGACGTGTCAACTGCAAGTCATTGATATGTTTTTTTTTTTTTTTTTTTTTTCTATAAAATTCACAGCTCTTATTACATAAAGTAAGCTAATCTTATATTCTAAACTTACATACTATGTTGGAGACTTCGACCAAAAGCGCAGCGTAGGGTGTCCACCGATAAGACGGATAGTATCTTGTTAAGATCGCAGAATCATACTGGACGCAGACCGCTCGCAACCGGCCGCTGAGGAAAACCTTGGGGAATGTTCAGCAGTAGACGTCATTTGGCTGATAATGATTATGATGAGCTGCCAACGTACAGACGAGGTAGCGAAATCTGCAATAGCCTCAATGGCAGTGGCAGTGACGGCCACCCGCGGTCTGTCCGGCGGGCGGCGTGGCGCACCTGAGCGGGTGGAAGGCGAGGCAGGCGACGGGCCCGATGCGCGCGCCCATGAAGCCCTCGTGGAACTTGATGCTGTTCAGGTGCACGCCCTTCAGGTCGTACACGCTGATGCATTGGTTCACTGATCCGCTGCACACACATAATAACACAATATTATACCAAGAACTATAATAACGCGAATAGGAAAGACAATTGCATCCCTCGGCGCTACAAAGCTTAAGAGGATCGTGTGCAAAAAGAGAACACGATTTCCACCCCTTAAACGTTGTCCGATTTTGTATTTTTTTTACATGTAGTTTGCACTTAGTTTTTTAATGCTCATTTAATCCCTTACTCTCTTATTCATAATAACTCAAACATATTTTAGCTATTACACTGTTTTGTCACTTTCTGTTAAATGATGACAGCGCCAAGAAAGAATGAGACAAAACAGTGTAATAGTTAAAACAGGTTTATTAGACTGTTTGCGTTTTTATGAATAAGAGGGTAAATGTTGTGGAGATATCAAAAGAAACACATCGTAAAGTATAAAAGTGTGACTCACCAAGCCAGCACGTCAGCCAGCGGGTGTACGTCAGCCGCGGCGAGCGGGCCGGGCGCGCGCACGGGCTCGCCCAGGCACGCGTCGAGCGCGCGCGAGTCGTACGTGCGGATCACGCCCTCCGCGCTAGAAACATAACAAAAATTATGCCACTGCCACGTCACAAAAAACTAATAGAAAGTTTGACGATGCCGACACACATTACAGGGCAAACAATCGTCACCGTGGCACAGTTTCAACCCGTCTGGATTATACGACTTTGACCAAAAGTGCAGAAGAACTGCACACAGCGGTACCGAATAGAATCGAGCGAGATAAGCTCAACGAGTTCTACGACGACTTATGTCCACGACGGGTCGAGCGCCGACCGCACACATTGACTCGCGGGTGCGAGCTCGGTCACGAAATATCAAATATGTATATGGATGCATATCCAAGTGTTCACGAACAATCCGCACGTGCGGTGTAAGTCGCGGGCTAGCCGGCGACGGGCACGCGGGACTC